>PVJS01009097.1:0-51269 GCA_004027185.1 Glis glis
TAAAAAAATAGGGCTGGGGGTGTAGCGCGGAGGTAGAACGCCCCTGGGTTCAATCCCCGGTACTGCAAAAGAAAAAAAAAAAAAAACTGATGTAGATACATTTTATACCCATAAAAGTGGCCAGATTAAAATTTCTAATATTGGCAGGAATATAAGAAAATGAGAACACATGTATTGCTGGTGGGAATTTTTTTGTTGTTGTTATTGCTTTTTGAATAGCAATTTGACAATACCTGATCAATGTAAAGATGCTTATGTTCCTAGATACCAGCAGCGCTCCTGGAGCTTTAGGAAGTGGATATCCTCATAGATGCTTGCTGTGAGACAGCACCACTTGCAGCATTGAGTACAGTCCAGAAACCTCCTATGAATAACTTCTGACAGATTTGTGCAGCAGACCGCTAAGTGAGCAGTTAAAATAAACAAATTAGATCTAGGAATCTAGTTGTGTGGAAAACACACCGTTAATGAAGATGAAGACAAACTGCCTAAGTAAACATATTGAACGCCATTTAAATCAATTAAAAAATTCAAAACAAATACGTTCTTGTGTACTCATACATACAGAAGAGCACAACATGCTGAAAACTGAGTGAGGAGGATGGACCCTGGGAGGATGGTCATTAGCTCTAGGGAAGGAAAGAAGAGATGGAAATGAGTTTGTTGTCTTTTTCCATTTTCTTAAATTATACTTCTGCCATGTATACTATGATATATAATTGGTACATTTTAATCAAATACTCTATTATATAATACAGAACATCTGATGCCATTTAGTAAGTTATCGCAGCACTAATTTCTCAAAGAGGTAAATTCTAGGGCTTTGTACTTCTCAAAAATAGTTTTGCAGACTGGTGTGGTGGCGCACACTTGTAATCCCAGTACTTGGGAGGCTGAGACAGGAGGATCGCAGGTTTGTGGCCAGCCTCAACAACTTAGTGAGGCCCTGTTTCAAAATATAAAATAAAAAACAGAGCTGGGGGTGTAGCTCAGAGGTAGAATGCCCCTGGGTTCAATCTTCAGTAATACACACACACACACACACACACACACACACACACACAAACACACACAAATTAGAATATTCAAAAAGGAAGACAAAATACCCTCAACCAGAAGCCACAGTGTTGGCACGCTAGGATTATGCCCCAATGAAATGAAACTGACCACTATTAGTATCCCTTTGGGAAAGTGTAACCGTATAGAAAACCTTCATGAAATTTTCCCCAACCTGAATATTACACATCAAAATAGAGTCTGACGACCGCTGAACACTCTCTGAAACACAGGGCCCACGCTTGGGGGACTCCTCTTGACCGACTGAGAATTCAGACCATGTTTCTCTAACCACCACGGAGTCTGAAAGCCATCGTTCTTGTAAGCCCCACGTGCACCTGGTAACGTTCTCTGCCCCTTCCTCTGCCGCTGTCTTTGTTTGTCCAGGGGACGGCTTTGCTGACTGTAGATCAGAGACGATGGGAAGACCTCAAGAGCCGACTGAAGATCGCGCAGCCTCTTCATCTCCCACCTCGCCCGGGTATCAAAGATTCTCTGATTTTATTCATGTTGGGCACGAGTGTTCATGATACCCCAGGAGTCTCAGATTTAAATTAAAATAATAATTGTGAGGCCACTAGGAGGTTGTGCATAAGTTAATATAGAAACAGGCTCCAAACTACAGATCTCTCCATAAGGCTATTAAAATCAACCACCCAAAGGCTGTGCTTCAGTGCTCTCCGAACAAGCCCTAATGAAAAAATGAATTCTTAAATAAAATATATTTGTGCCTGCCTTTCAAAAATGTGAGTGAAATGTATTAAGCGGACAGAAATTGAATGATGCGCTTCTCCTTCCCATACGGACGGGTGTCATGCGCTGTCGTTTTAAATATTCAGAGCCAGCCATTCCTGCAAAACACTTCACAATAGACTGAACTGGGTGGGGGGCGGGGGATGTAATGGGTTTTAAGATGAGCATTAAAGAAAATGAAAAACAAGAAAGTAAATGTGACCCATGTCTAAAGCCCCCTTGCCTACACCTTTCTCTTCCAGATAACGATGGCTTTAGAGCTAAAATGTACGACATAACCCAGCATCCGTTTTTTAAGAGGACCATTGCGTTACTTGTTCTGGCCCAATCGGTGCTGCTGTCCGTCAAGGTACTTCGTTGCACCCTGGAACCCTGGGAGTGAATTTTGTATTCACTGGTACATCTGGGAATACTGCAAGCTGCTGTAGACAGCCATTCCCAGGCTACGTCCTTTAGTAAAAAATTAAGAGCCACGGCCATATTTTTTAACATGTGTGTGTCTGGTGGACGTGGGGGACGTGTGTGTGTGTCTGGTGGACGTGGCGATGACTTCTGTGCTCTTCCTGTTACAGTGGGACGTCGAGGACCCTGTGACAGTCCCTTTGGCGACAATGTCAGTCGTTTTTACCTTCATCTTCGTTCTGGAGGTACAGTCACGTGTCAGCTGGCTCCGGGGAGGCTGAATACAGTTTTAAAGTAAACCAGTACCCTCCTTCGAGGGCACTTACTTTCAACCCCGAGTCCCATTGCCTTTGAAGCCCTTGGTGGGGGGACAGGGGACAGGAGGAGCATGCTCTGAGCATGTTTCCTTTTAAAGCTATTTTGTTTAACTTAAACAAAGACTTCACTTTATCACTGTAATTTTTTCCTAACTGGAAATTCTGCTGTTGATTGTTGTGTCTGCATATTGGCCTGTCTAGTTATGTGAGTTCAGGGATTTAGAGCAAACTGCACAAGCTACTGTAATTCAGGGATTCAAATTTCAGTGTGGTGGTAAAGCCAACCGTCGGCCCAGCCAAGATGATTTGAATATGTGGTCCATGTAATATCGCTTTCCAGAGCCATCTTTGAAATACAAGCAGCTTCTCATTGTACCCTATGCTGGCTGATGTTTCTGAAAATCTATGGCTTTTTACTTAACAAAGAAAAATGTCCTGCTATCAGAATCTAGTCATAAAGCAAGTCAAAAAGAGTGTGGAGAATATAGATTTGTAACCTACTTAGCTTTAAAAATAAAATTATGTATCTTGGTAATAAACTCTCCATTCGCTAAATCTTTAAAAAAATATAACATGCCTCAAGTCAATACATTTAAATATGTGCTGAACATCCACCCTCTACTTAATCTTGTCATTATTATTTTTCCCCAGGTTACAATGAAGATCATAGCAATGTCTCCAGCGGGCTTCTGGCAAAGCAGAAGAAATCGATACGACCTCCTGGTGACGTCCCTCGGTGTCGTGTGGGTGGTTCTCCACTTTGCTCTCCTGGTAAGCGCATCATCCGACTTTTACTTGATACTTTAGTTCAGCTTCGTGCGGGCCTGTTTCCAGTCTCATTTCATTCCACATCAACCACTCACAGGTGTTAAATTAACCTCCCAAAAGCCCAACTTGGATCACGACCAGCCCTCAGACTTGGTTGCACATACAAACACGCATGTGTATGTGTGCACACACCCACACTCTTCAAGCAGGCGGAATGTGGCCCTTCGAAGTCCTCGAGTGTGCCAGCCAGAAAGAAGGACCCGAAGGATCTTCTCACTTAACCCTTCCTTTTACCAAAAGATAAAAACAAAAGAGGGAGCAAGGGAAACGGAAGCAGAAATTAAGGGACCTGTCTAAATTCACACAACAGGCGGGTGTCAGAGGACTCAGACCCTGCATTCTGAGCTTAGGAATATGGCATCATCCCACTTGATTATAATCAATATTTATGACATAATTCATGGGTACTCCCACTGCCTTATTCTCTCCCAAACGTCGAGCTGCCATTTCTCTAAAACACACCGTCCCCATTTCTACTCTTACATGAGCGCCATGTTGCCAGAACACCTTCAATTTCCATTCAGTCTGAGGTCCAGTTCAAAACCTATAGCTATGGGAGCACTTGACCTTCACCTAGAACAATGTTGTCCAGTGGGAATATAAAGCGACCAAAGAGGGCATTTAAATTGTTCTAGGAGAAATTGTAAAAGAAACAGACGACAATGGTTTAATAGTATCTAACCTTCCCAAATCCAATATTATCATCTAACATGTAAGAAACATAACAAAATTATTAAGTAAGTTACATCCTTTTTTTTTGGTATCAAGTCTACAAGTGTGCATTTTATACTCATAGCACATCCTCGTCTGGACTGGCCACGTTTCCCATGTGCAATAACCACACGTGGCTAGCGGTTCCCATACTGGGTAGCGCAGACCTGGGTCCTGGTCCTTGCTCCGCCATTTCCCAGGCTTAATCAGGTTTTTTGTCTAGTAATCCTTTGTTCCCTGCTCTGAACTGGAGGGCATGTCCTGGTAACCCATTTATTGCATGTGGGTATTGTGGCAATCATATGAGATCATGTACATGAAGCTTCTGCAAGCTGCAAAGAGTATTATAAATACCTTTGCTTTTATTGGTCTTCCAAGAGTAATATTATCCATTTTCCCCATTCTCCCAGCCTCTGTAATCTTAGAGGCATGCCAAGGAAGACCCATAACACATAGAATTCATTTACCCATCAGGAAGGGCCCACTCTGGTATGAAATCGCTGTGCTCATGAACACATCGAGTGTCTTCTTAAGATAGTGGTAATTGTTAACATCGGGGTGGCTTGAGCTCTCGGTCACCTGGATTCATTTTTTTTTCAAACAATACATAGTTTTGAGCACAAAGATGTGTAAGGTACTGGGTTAGGGTTGAGAAGAATAGTATGAGCAAAATAAAAACAGTCACTGCTCTCATGAACCTTACAGCCTAGACACCTGGATACATTCAGTGCATGCTCCCAATCAATAAGAAGTATTGCTGTGGAGGAGAGGAGAGCCCCTGGTCCTGTGACAACATAAGGAGTGGGAGGTGCTTCATCAGAGAGGGCCTGGCAGACATCCCTGAAGGAGTGGTGATTGGGTCCCTCTGTAGGATGAGGGGAGAACATTTTAGGCAACCATCCGAGTGGTGGAAGGATACAGAAGCTGGAAGAAGGAAAGACTGACCCTGTGGCTGGAGTAGAGGGAGCGAGGGTAGCATAGTACAAGATTTGGATGAGTACGAAGGTGTCGGTCTGCTCGGGATCTGGTGGGCCAGGTGCAAAGGCATCGGGTCAACATTCTAGAGACTCTTGGTTGTGATTACTTTCAGAACATAAAGGGAGAAGGTATCTGCAATCGATCCCAAGCTGACATGGAAAGAAGAGGCAGCAAAGCCCATGCCTTTTCTTTGTTTGGACAAATTTGTAACTAGAAGCTACTGGGTCCAATCAAAAGAATAGAGTAGGCTCCCTAATCCCAGGTATACTCAGAGAGGAAAATCTGGGTCACAAGGACCAACTTTCCTATTCTGTTTGACTGTCTTTGTTCTCCGTGACCCTCTGGCCTGGGGACAGTGCTCATTCTCGGCCATATTTTGCAGTGGACACTTTGTCCCCCATCCAAACATGCTGTGCACACACATTCCACTGCGTGAACCTCACCAAGGATCTAGCGGGACCCCCTTCCCAGAGCCCATCTGTGACTGTTGTCACTTGGCTGGGCAGCCTCCTAGAGGAGGCTCATGCTTGGCACCAGCTGAATGTCAAAGTTGTTATTGCGATTGTAGCCGCTGGGATCTTCGTTCATCAGATGAAGCCCCCTTAGTCATAAAGCGCAGACTCATCTTGCCCTAATCACACACTTGGGAGAGAGCTGGGTGTGCTTCTGAGCAGGGGGACTGCGTGGAACTCAGCTTAGACCAGCAAACGTGTGGCTTGTCTTCAGAGAGGGGTCTGCCTCCAGCGATCTTTTCTACCATCGGCCCTTCCTTTCTGCCAGGATTCCCTTATTGCCTATCCCACTCGACTTTCTCATGTTGCAAGCTTAGCCCTGTCCTCAAAGGAGCTGGTCACTGTTTTATGTAAGATAAATTTTGAAATACGGAATTCAGCTAAGCAAAACAGCACCTGAAGTGTCACTTGAGATTTGATTTTATATCTAATATTTATTCATGAGTTTTGGCAGTGACCTTTTCGGCACCCTTTTTAGATAAATTTCTTATAGGAATTTTTCACATTTTATTAAACTAATTATTCAGTAGGTTTCACAGAAGGGTTAGAATGAAAAATGGAACTGTAACAAGATCTTTTGTGCAAATTACGTGAGGCGGTCTTCTGTTTAAATTTCAGAACGCGTACACCTACATGATGGGCGCCTGTGTGATTGTCTTTAGGTTTTTCTCCATCTGTGGAAAGCATGTGAGTATGTCCTGAAGAATTCTAGCAAAGGTCACATATGCATTGAAGAAAGAGGGGCGGACAACTGACTTCAGCTATCCTGAGCATTTGGGGATGTGGACAACAAGTCACTAGACATCACAAAATCAAGATTAAGAAACATTAAATGTTAAAGCAGTAGCTTCGTTATCTTATGCTATGTTTCCTGCCATTTATGTCATTTACTTTATTCTTCATATTTGCTATGTAGACTCAATTATCAATTAAAGACAATATGTCAGCCATGAAAATAAAAACCAATGATCATTCCTAATGTCTTTATTTTTATTTTAATCAAGTTAGTAACTTTATTACAAAGCAAAATAATCTTTAATGACTGGTCATAATTCCGTGATTCTAGGTTTCTTTATATTCTTTGTTGATGTTCATGCCTATATTCTACCTATATTTTCTGTCTTTAGAGATATTACTTTTGTTACTAACATTATTTCATATATACATTCTATATATCCACATAATCAATGTATTTATCATTTTATGGTTATTTAGTGTTATACCATTGTTTAGGGTTTTTTTCATGTGTGTGTGTGTGTGTGTGTGTGTGTGAGTGTATGCATGTGTGTGTGAAAGTAAGATAAGCCTGCTGGTTATAGGTCAAAAATATGTAGCCCTTATAGATAATTGGAGAAGAAAAAAATGGAAGGCTAAAAACTTGGGGTGCTACTTTTATTAACTTGGCTAAATAGACTGAACAGTTTAAAGTAAGGGTAGAATTACTAATGCCTGATGATTTTTTAATAGTTTTTAGATTTAATACCTAATAGGAAGCAACTTTCAAATAATTTTTGAAATTATTTATGAATTGACTATGGCTTTATGAATTGACTAATCAATTCTCTCTCTCTCTCTCTACCTTCCTCTCCCTGTATCTCCCCCACCCCGTCTCCAGGTAACACTAAAGATGCTCCTGCTGACCGTGGTCGTCAGCATGTACAAGAGCTTCTTTATCATAGTAGGAATGTTCCTCTTGCTGCTGTGCTATGCTTTTGCTGGAGTTGTTTTATTTGGTACTGTGAAATATGGAGAGAATATTAACAGGTTGGTTTATATTTACCTTTCTACTCATTTATCAAGCAAACATTTCTAGTAATAAAAAATCATGAATAAAGGCTTAAAAGCATTTTGTCTATTAAAGACCAAGGGAGAGGGGAAGGGACGCAGTCAGTTGGAAACTAAACTAAACTATGCAAATTTTAGATGACATTTTTCCAATTAACAAAGTTAATTTTCCAATTAACTTTAGAGACCTTACAAAATTAAAAATAAAGCAAAAAGAATCCATAATTCTACCAACACTCAGGAACAACCATTCCCTAATTCCTCCTTTTTTTCTACTCATACATTGACCCCAAAATGCTCTATTTTTTGGATAAAACAATTAGGAGATGGCTTTCTCTTTTCAGCAAAATATAGAAAGTTAAAACCCACAAAATGGTGTTTATATATGAAAGATATTTTTCAAAGATTATCTTAAATTTTATGGGAGCATCTCATGGTTTTTTAAAGGTACTGACACAACAAAGTACGTACAAATAGGCCTTATTGAAGAAATTTCTTGTTATTTGATACATGGCTACTCCCCCTTTTATAACACAGTCCAAGTGAAAGAAGAAATCACTTTAAGTTGCCAGAGCTTGCTCACTCGATCATTCGAGATGAATGGCAATAAACTGGTGGCCATGCTAGGTTGGCCTATTCAGACAGCTATAATTGCAGGCAAGTATAAATGACAAACAAGAGAGTACAACCTTTGGAAACAGCAATTTAACAACCCAATTTATTGCTAAATCCACCTATTTTGGAGGTGACAAACTATGTAACTTCATGACAAACCATACTATTCTACTTTCTTTTTTTTTTCTTCTTAAACTAGGCATGCAAATTTTTCTTCAGCTGGCAAAGCTATTACCGTACTATTCCGAATTGTCACAGGCGAAGACTGGAACAAAATTATGCATGATTGTATGGTAAATATCTCCTCATCATTATCAGTGCTTCAACTTAGAATGAGTGTTAAATTCTTGGGCAATGCAATATTGGTGGTATCATCCTCGTTACAACTTTGCATACAAAATATATCTGCTGGCCTTTTAGTCCACACATTGCATTCTTTTACAATACAGTGGAGATATAGGGAAAATATTCAATTTACCAAACTGAAACTATTGTAGTCCTAGTCAACAAATATATACCTTTAACATTTTAGCTGTCAAACAAGGGATCTCCAGTTCTTTAATTTAATGCATTCAGTAGATATTCAGGAGCCCCTGGTTCATCCTGGGCCATATGCTAGGTCCTATATTGTTAACAATCCCGGCCAGGGGCCTACCTTAAGTGCTCTGAGCCACTTGCCCTTTGGTATCTTGCCTTCTCTGGACTAATTCTCTATATCATCTTTTTGGTCTCACTTTAGACATCAGTTCCTTCAGGTACTTTGTCCTAAGCTAAATGTGTTAGCCAGCTTTTTTTTTTTTTTTTGTCACTGTTACCAAAACACCTGACAAGAACAACACAGAGGAGGAAAAGTTTATTTTGCTCATGGTTTCAGGGTCTAGTCCGTGGTTGGCCAGCTCCAAGACAGAAACATGGTGGCAGGGCATGGCAGAGGAAAGCTGTTCAGCTCATGGGAGCTGGGAAACAGAGAGAATAAGAGGAAGAGACCAGAGACAGTTCTGGTTCTCAAGGCCACACACCCAGTGACCTGCATCCTCCAGCCATGCCCTACCTCTGAACCTTGGTGCACTGGAGACCATAATATCAACGCATGAGCTTTTGGGAGGACACTTCAGAGCCAAACCATAGCACTGAGACTGCAGGTTATATGTTCTTACAGCACTCTGTGTTTCTTCTTTGTAGCATGTGTCACTCCTATAATGAGTTATTAGCTAAATTAGCTTATTTCACCTCCCTCTCACCTTCCAGACCAATGCTGTCCTAAGAAATTTCTTCAGTGGTGGAAATCTGTGCTGTCTAACTCAGGAAACCACTAGTAGTGACATGTGGCTATTAAGCAATTGAAATGGGACTAGTGTAACTGAGCGACTGAATTTTACATTTAAATTTATGTAAGGTTAATTAACATAAATTTAAACAAATTGCCACATGGAGTTAGTGGCCCTCCTGTTGCACCATGCCATTATAGATTATCAGTAGTATGAGTTAGACGGGGCCTATGTCTTTCTTACTAGTCTATCCCCAATACTTGGTACAAACCTCGTGCATAGTAAGAACTAGAGAACCTTATGCATGAATAATGGAGACATCATTTACCAAATCAAATATAACCCAAGGCAGAATTGAATAAATTCTAAGTAAAATACTAGCAGAATGCTGTGGGAATAGACAAGACAGAGCTAAAAGAAACCAGGCTAGCTTCTCAGAGGTGTTGGCATTTTAATGGGCCCCTAAAGAATGATAACCTGAATCTTGTGCTGTTCTATAACATCCCATAATGATGTCCCACGAATGGGGATTACTTCTTACACAATTCGCATGTGAATTTCCTATGTACAATTTACCTTGCTAAATCTTTTTGTGTGTGTGTGTGGTACCGGGGATTGAACCCAGGGGCATTCTACCTCCATGATACACCCCCAGCCCTATTTTTTATCCTTTATTTTGAAACCGGGTCTCACTAAGTTGCAGAGGGCCTCACTAAGTAGCTGAGGCTGGCCACGAACCCGGATCCTGTGGTCTCTGCCTCCCAAGTACTGGGATTACAAGCATGCGCCACCACGCCCGGCTAAATCTTAACTCATTACTTAAGTGAGGAAATTTGTAAATGCCCTTTTATTGGGCTTTCTGTACTTTGATTATTGTGGCCACTTGGCCCTTGGAGCTAGTGGAGGTGGCAGAAAGAGTCTCTAGTGGAGGAAACCCATTTATTTTCATTGTGCTTCTAACAAAGGCAATGAACTTGGGATTCCACAAGACAAAGAAAGAGCATAATATAAGTTAAATATTATTTTTTAAAATTTTGCTAAAGATGCTGTATCCATTGTATGTGGCTTTTACAAGATGACTTTGAAGTTAATTATATTCTATATGGTTAAAGATGTGTTCACTGTCTACAATCAGTCAGAAATTTGTATTCTTCTCTCCTCTCACCCTCTCCTCCTTCTCCCCCGACCACCCCACAGGTTCAGCCACCCTTTTGTACCCCAGATGAATACACATACTGGGCCACAGACTGTGGGAATTATGCCGGGGCACTTATGTATTTCTGTTCATTTTATGTCATCATTGCCTACATCATGCTAAACCTGCTTGTAGGTAGGTGATGTTCGTTGAATATATTTTCATCTATTTAAACTCAGGTACTTAGATAATTATGTACAATTTTCAAGTAATTATCCCGGATTGCTTGGGGCGGGTGTTTCATGGCATTAATTATAAATTGTTGCCTCTCAATCCAGAAGCTGAAAAGACCTTTCAAAGGCATGTAAATGACAGTTGATTGCAATTTCAAAGAGTTTTACTATTCATTATGATCATTAATTTCAAAAGGGCTCTTCCCATGCATTGAGTTGAGCAAAGATCAGGGAGGGCTACCTTTATAGATTGGAAATACCACTTTTTTAAATTTTTGAAACATACATGTTATTCATCCAGCTGTGAGGCCACCCAGATCCCAATATGACCTTTAAAAATTATCCTGGAACTCTAACTAAGAGTTATAGCCAGCTGGCGGGAATGTCTAACACACACAGAAGTATGTCTGTGCACATGACCCTCATGTTTTGGAAAGGCGAGGCTGGATAAATAGCTTCGTCCAAGTGTAAAACATGCCAACTTGGAAACCGTGCTAAAAGCACTTTAAAAATTTGGCTTTATAATGTGGGTGATAAAATCCATTATTTATAATAGTTGTTTTACTTTCTCTAAAAAATGACAGATTAACATAATTGTCTAACTTCTGAATTTTTTTTTTTTTTAGCCATAATAGTGGAGAACTTCTCTTTGTTTTATTCCACCGAGGAGGATCAGCTTCTAAGTTATAATGATCTTCGCCACTTTCAAATCATATGGAATATGGTGGATGATAAGAGAGAGGTAGGGAGTGGGTCGTTGTCTCAGATCCTACCCCAAAGGGACCCACTGACACATCTCCAAGGTTTAAGTGGTCTTGCTGCTGGCAATTGAACTATACTAAGTTCTGAATGAGTTTCAGAAAGCTGGCATTGACAATTCAGCCTAATATGCTAGAAGGAGAGAGGTAAAGAATAGAACCTTTGTGTTTTCTTCCAAACATGAACATCCTCTTCAGATTTCAAGGGGTCAGCAAGGAGAGGAAGCCACAGAATCCCTGAAGAGATCACCCTCGGGCTTAGGGGAGGAGAAGGGTGTGATCGAAACCACCAAGGGACAGTAGATTACAGACTCATGGTCATCTCAACCTTAAGCAGCCATACTGATTAAAAGTACAAAGGAGTTATAGGTGGTGTTTGGCAATGGTTGTTTTGGACTATTTCTGAGTTGTTATGTCAGTGTTCTAACCACAAAGCTGACCCAAGATTTCAGCCAAAGCAGCAGCTGCTTCTTCTTCCTCCTGCTCCTCCTCCTCCTGTTTCTCCTCCTCCTCCTCCTGTTTCTCCTCCTCTTCTTGCACCTACTGCACCTCATCCATCCTCTTCCTTCTCCTCCTTCTTTTCCTCTTTTCCCTTTTCATCCTAGCAAACAATAGGCACTGATTAGGCACTGAGGATGGAGCAGTGAACACGATGGAAGATCCCTGTACTCACCGAACTTATGTCCTCATAGGGGAAGACAAAGATAAAAGATTTTAGTAGTAGTAAAAATTGGGCATCCCTAATCCAAAAATCTAAAATACAAAATGCTACAAAACACAAAATGCAAAACTTTTTTAAGCTCCAACATGATAGATGCATGCCTGACTTCATGTCACAGGTTTCAGTCAAAATGGAGGTGGACTAAGAATATTGTATATAATTATCTTCAGGATTACGTGTATATGGTGTGTATGAAACATAAATTAATTGCGTGTTCAGACTTGGGTCCCATCCCCAAGCCATCTCATTACACATATGGAAATATTTACAAATCTGAAAAAAAATTCCAAATTTTGAAATTTGTCTGGTCTCGAGTATTTTGAATAAGGGATATTCAACCTGTATTATTTCAAGAAGTCATAGCGCTTGGAAGGAGGTAAAGAGGCAGAGTGATGGGGTCAGGGCAGATGATTTAGCAGGGGTGGTCAGGAAGGCCCATCCCAGGAGGCGATACTTGACCTCACATCTGAAGGACAAGGAGGAACATGGGAAGATCTGAGGATAATCCAAAGGAAGTTTCACAAAGAATTAACAGAGAGTGCAAAGACCAAGGAACCAGAGCAGGCATCATCAATGAAGGGTCCTGGACAAGATCCAGGGCTCCCTGGGCAGTACATGGCCCTCTCCACCTCTGTTTGATCTCTCTCTCTCTCCTTGGTAGCCCCCAACCTGAGCTCCAGTCCCTTGGGATTTTCTTCTGAGATAGTGACCTCCATGGAAGGCACCTGGCCTCTCTCTTTTGTCTCATCCAAGTCTACTCGTACCTCTATGACTGTTGGTCAACCACAGGAACCTACTTTCACTAACACATGCAAAGAGGACCACAACACCATTCATACATAGAGGCTAGTGACTGACAGGAAGATGTGGATCACCAGGGTTTATCCAAATACTTGGTCAGGGCTGGCAGACAGCAATGCCTTTTAGATTCTTAGGATCCAAATCTGCTCTGACCCAGGAAGAAAGAAGAGCTGGGAGTCTCCTGTCTTGAATGTAGTCATTCTGATCATGGAGAAGTTCTGCAACAGAGCTCTCTTTCAATAGAAGAACAACTTATAATAAATGTTAAGAAGCTCTTAGCATCTGGATTATGCATGTGTGCGTTGCCAATTGTTTTGTGGAAGTGTATTACTGACCCATTCAGCAAGCGGGTGTTGGGGCAGCCCGCTGAGTCAATGGGATGGGCTATTGAACACACGTCCTAAGTGTTGGCTCCAGGGGAAATGTATTGAGCTTCTTTTTCATTGCTGTGATCAAAATACCCAATAAGGAAAACTTAGAGGAGAAAAGGTTCATTGGGGCTCAGAATTTCAGAGGTTGGCCAGCTCCAAGGTAGACACATCATGTTGGGAGGATAGCTACTTAACTCATGGAAGCCGGGAAGCAGAGAGAGAGAGAGACAGACAGACAGACAGATAGACAGACCAGGGACAGATGTAGTCCTCAAGGCCATGACCCCAGTGAACTATCCCCTTTAGTCACATACTACTTACCTACAGTTATCATACAGCAAGTCTATTCAAATTATTAATCCATGAGTGGACTTATCCACTGATGAGGTGAGAGTCCTGATTCAATTATTTCTCCTCTGAACATTTCTGCTTTGCCAGCACATGAGCTCTCCTGGGGGATGTTCCAGATCCAAACCATACCAGGCAGTGAGCTGAGCGGGCATTTCCACCCTCCCTGGCTCCGGAATCCCCAGGCTGAGATGTAGTGGTATCCCATAGAGCCAGAGAAGCCCCGGCAGAAATACTGCTCAGCTTTTCATCTGGTATTCTTCTTAGTGCATGTAATTCCACCCAGTCTCCAAAAAGGCCAACAGCTCTCTCCTGCCTGGTGATAATTATGAGGTGGGAAGAGCCCCCCAGCAAGTCCCCGAGGTCTCCTGATGACTTCTAGTGGCTGCGCTCTGCTCCTCAGGGCGTGATTCCCACCTTCCGTGTGAAGTTCCTGCTGCGGCTGCTGCGCGGGAGGCTGGAGGTAGACCTGGACAAAGACAAGCTCCTGTTCAAGCACATGTGCTACGAGATGGAGAGGCTGCACAACGGTGGCGACGTCACTTTCCACGATGTCCTGAGGTACGAGGTGGGCTTCAAAGCGCAGGGTCACAGAGCTGAGTCCTGGAACTAGCGCTGTGATCCTCACGGGCCCTGTGAATACAATGAACAAGTATGTTAAATCCTAAAATGCTTCATTGCCAGGGGTATTAGGTGGTGTCACACTTGCCAGGTGCTAAGTGGCACCTCACATGGGAGGGTTGGGGAGCTGTGGCCTAGCATCCCAGAAGGGACCTGGGAGGATACAGCCCACCCCTTCATTCTGGAAAGAGGGAGCTGTCCAGCAGGACTTAATGACTTGCTCATGTCACTTGGCTCCATGGCAGAGCTGGGATAAAAATCCAGAGCTTCTCATTCAGACAGGTCTGAGAAGAACCTGCCTGGCCTGCTCCACCATGGTTGCCCCCAGCTGGTGGAAACATTGTATTTTCCAAATATTTCATAAGTGTTCAGATAGGAGAAAGGGTCAAACCAAGGTTCTACCTCTGCTTCTCTGAGAGTCATCTGTATTAGTGTCCTAGGGCTGCTGTTACAAGTACTGTCAACTGAGTAACTTGAACCATACAAATGTAGTGTCTCATGTTCTGGAGGCTGGAATTCTGAGATCAAGGTGTAAGCAGGCTTGGTTTCTTCCAAGGCTGAGAGGGGGGATCTGTTTCAGGTGTCTGCCCTGCTTCTAGTGGTTTCCTACCAGTGTTTAGCTTGTAGAAGCAGCACCCAACCTCCACCTTTGTGTGTGTGTGTGTGTGTGTGTGTGTGTGCACCTGTATGTGGCCAAATTCCTCCATTTATAAGGGCACCAGTCATTGTATGAGGGGTCCAACCTGCTCACATATCACCTCATCTTAAGTACTTACATCTGCTGTGACCTCTTTGCAAATAAGATCACATCCTGAGATACTAGGAGTTAGGACACAACAAATCTATTATGGGGGGAAACATTCAACCCATAACAGCTTCCTAAACAGGAGCCCATGGATAGAATTCAGAAGTCTATGACTTGCAAGGAAAAACAAATATATAGATTGTGTGTGTGTGTGTGTGTGTGTGTGTGTGTGTGTGTGTGTTAATGGGGATTTAATCCAGGGCCATTCTACCTCTGAATTCCACCCCTAGCCCTATTTTTAAATTTTATTTATTTAGTTAGTTTTTTTTTAAACAGGGTCTAAGTTCAGAGGGCCTCACTAAGTAGCTGAAGCTGGCTGCAAACCTGCGATCCTCTTGTCTCAGCCTCCCAAGTACTGGGATTACAAGTGTGGGCCACCATGCCCGGCTACACTTATATTTTTATTTTCATAAATTGCTCTCTGAAATGCAGTGTTTTCTTCAATGATGAGTGAAGGCAGCAAACCACAGTAGCACTAGCAATATCCGTGTCTTTCTCACCCCCAGAAATCACTGATATTTTCAGGTCATAATTACTGACTGCCTTGGCTGGTATCTTTTAAAATATCATTCATGCTCACCAATACTTCTAAGTTATGGTAGTCATTTAGCCTCAGCTAGATGTTATTTAATGGGACAATAAAGAAGGACTTGTGCCGTATCACCACCTTTGTAAAGAAACTAATTTGAGAAATGCATTTAATATAGTTGGTGTCCTTCATAATAATGTGTATTTCATTTTGTGCATTTAATACATAGGCTCCCCTGCCAGAGGGATCCATGCACAGAAAAAGTTAAGAACCCTTGACTAGCTGTAGCTGTTTTGATCCTGTGGCAAGAACCTGACAAGTTATGTGGGTGTTGTGACACAAATTGGGGACCATCCAGGTATACAGAATACGCTTGTTGCCAGAAGATGAAAAAGGATCAGATCAGATCTGGTGGGCCTGGGGAAAGTTCTCTGAAGTTATCCATTGTACCCTTTTACTTCCCACTATTCATTTCTTCCCTAACAAGCTAAAGAATAAGGATGGGATTAAAAATGCATGTGAATAACAAAGGATGTCATCCTTCTCAGACGGGATCGGGCGCGTTCAGGGTGGTATGGCCGTAGACAATGTCATCCTTCGCAGAATGTTACTTGGTCTTCCCTCTTGGTGACAAATTGTTTTCATGTTGACCATGAGTCACATAGACATACTGCTGTCATTAATACTTAGAATTCAGCTTCTTCGGAGCACGGGATGCATCTAAGAGAAAGGGACCCAGACACAGTGAGTGGCGGTGGTATTTGCGCCGCCCTGTTCCTCTAGCCCAGTACATGATACAAACATTTGAGCAGTGATGAGATTCTCGATGCGCCAGAGGGCAGAGGAAGAGCAAATGTAGTCTTTTCCTTCCTCTCGTAGTCTTTTCCTTCCTCTAGCCCAGTACGTGATACAAACATTTGAGCAATGATGAGATTCTTGATGCGCCAGAGGGGAGAGGAAGAGCAAATGTAGTCTTTTCCTCCGTGGTGGGAAAAGACTTAATAAAGAAGAGAAGGTCAATGTCCCAGTGCTCTTGAGAGCCTTGATGCTGTGATTTTGGCTCCAATGGTGGCCCTGAGCTCACAGCAGGGGGCTGGATGAGAACCTGGGATCCTGGGGCTACACCCAGGTGCACCATGCTGTTAAGTGGGGCTCTATTCTCCTTTGGTTGTGGACCCCCCAGTTCTGACATACTGCAAATTATTTTGTTGTCCTGTGGCCCAGATACAACACACTAACTATGTTAGCTTCACTTACTGCTGTCTGGCCTATCAAGCCAAGGGCTAAATGGGGGTGAATACTCAGGCCTGACTTTTTAACCTCTAAAATTAATATGGAAGAAGCAGAGAAGAATAAATGGGATAAATAAAGAGGGAAATGGGGTGGGAAGGCATGCACAACATATAGCCATGCAAATTAATCATCTCCAAGTGGAGCTAACTGTGAACAAAGTATGGAAGCAGCAGTCTTCCTTCTGCAGAGAAAGTTGCAGAGTCTGTACTTACACAGCTGGAAAGGGGGGTCATCGCCTAGCCTGGACTTTTGTCGTAGCACTTAGATGACATTTGCTGTTGTAAGTACCTCACAAATAACTGACTTCATCACCCAATGAGGTAGGTACCATGGCTGTCCTGCTGTTACAGATGAGGGGAGGGAGACACCCAGGTGATGTAGCCAGCCCAAGGCACCCAGCTAGTAAGCGGTGGCTTCAAAACAGGACTTGACTCTATTGAGCAATGTCGTGTCCGGATTCTTAATGCGCCTGGGTCAGACCTGCGACTGCTGTTCTGCGTCCCCCTCAGCATGCTGTCCTACCGCTCCGTGGACATCCGGAAGAGCCTGCAGCTGGAGGAGCTGCTGGCGCGGGAGCAGCTGGAGTACACGATCGAGGAGGAGGTGGCCAAGCAGACCATCCGCATGTGGCTCAAGAAGTGCCTGAAGCGCATCCGGGCTGTGAGTGAAGCTCAGCTCGTGGGAGGGCGGAGGGGAAGGGTCCAGGAACCAGCGCGCACGCATGCTCCTGACACCAGCCCCGTCCCCGGCCAAGCCTGTCAATTTCACCCACTTCCAAGGGTGACATACTGCTGCAAAGCTTAACTCCAGCCCCAATTCCCCCTAGTGCCTTCAGCAGAGTCCACAGCATGTTTGCACTGATGAATCCCATTTCTATAATATAGCATGAAGGTCTAAGTAGAAGTTTATGGACATTACATATTTATAATGTCCTTTTATTAAAATCAACTAAGCAAAATTCCAAAAATATCTACTGAGACTAAGTTTACAAAGCATTTTATCTTTTTATTTTATTTTTATTTCATTTTTTTTGTACTGGTGAACCCTGGGGCATTCTACCTTTGAGCTACACCCCCAGCCCTTTTTGATTTTTATTTTGAAACAGGGTCTCACTAAGTTGCTGAGGGTCTTGCTGAGTTGCTGAACTGGCCTCAAACCTGTGATTCTCCTGTCTCAGCCTCCCAAGTACTGGGATTTTAGGCATGTGCCACCACACCTAGCTCAAAACTACTTTTAAAATGCTGCTAAAAGTTCCAGCATACCATTGATAATGCTGTTTGTTCTCTATAGACCACCTTTCATGGGTTTTAATGATCTGTTTGTTATTTCCTAAACTATAAACTTAAAGGAGTCTCTAACTCATAAATTATTGAATATGTACACTGTTGGGATATACTGTGTTTACAGTATTTCTATTAGCTAATTACTTTTATGAATGATTTTAACTTATGTTTCATGCAGAGAAAAGAAAATCAAACTAATCACTAAACACTTTAATATGTAATAAATATTTATACAAGTTTTTGTGTGTGTGTATGTGCGTGTGGTACTGGGGATTGAACTCAGGGGTGCTCCACCACTGAGCTACACTACCAGCCCTTTTTATTTTTCATTTTGAAACAGGGTCTCGCTGTTACTCAGGCTGGCCTTGAAATTGTGACCTTCCTGCCTCAGGCTCCCAAATAGCTGGGATTGTAGGCATGTGCCATTGCTCCCAGCTATATGATATATTTTTTCTTTTTTTGGTACTAGGGATTCAATCCAGGAGCATTTCACCTCTTAACCTACACCCTAGCTCTTTTTTATTTTTATATTTTGAAACAGGGTCTTGATAATTTGCTGAGGATAGTCTTGAGCCTGCGATTCTTCTGTTTCAGCTTCCCAAATACTGGGATTACAGGTGTGAGCCACTGCACCTGGCTTGATTTTTTATTTTTAATCCTGCTCATCAGAACAGTATCAACTACAGAAACAGGCATTTCTCTTGGAAGAGAAAAGGTCCCCAGGGAAAAGAAACCCCTCAACCTCCTCTAGGGAGGCCCAGCCGCACTGTGGCCCAATCACAGTTGGCCTACTACATCTCTGCTAGCTCCAGGGACCCAATCTGTCCTCCACAGGCCCTGAGAGGGCACAAGAAGTCCTGGCTTCAGTATGCACCAAGACAGATCGGCATACTGGGTTGGCCTCCTGGGCTGGCTGGCAAAGTCCAGAGCCAAGACAGCAGCAAAGGATTCGCTTGTCCACCCAAGACTGTCTGTGCAGGGAAGGGAGAGCTGGCATCGGTTTAATGAGCATAGAATGAAATAAGTAGGAAGGAAGAAAAAAAGAACATAAAAGAAACATAAGCTAGTATCAATAAGCGTAACTAATCCAGTTGTCATGCAAATGAAAAAGGAAGGAGAATGCAGTTCCTGAATCTCCAAGCCCTCTTTTGTATCAGTCTAACTCATCTTTGGAATTAGTTCAGGATCCTTACTGGGAAGTCCCTAAAAGGCCACCAATCCTATAGGTCTTTGGAGAAGAGAGAAGAGTGTGACTTGCGTGGGGGCGGGCAGGGGATGCTGGCTCATTTCCTCCTTACTGAAGGAACGGCATCTTCCCGTAGAAACAGCAACAGTCCTGCAGCATCATCCATAGCCTGAGAGAGAGCCAGCAACAGGAGATGAAGCACTTCCTCAACCCTCCCAGCATCGAGACCACCCAGCCAAGCGAGGACACGACTGCCAACAGCCAGGACCACAACACGCAGCCTGAGGTAGGACACAGGGTTCCTTCATCCAGGGAGGTTCTGTGTGGTTCCTTTTTTGATTAAATATATATATATATATTGGTGCTAGTTGAACAGACATTTCAGTCAAGGTGCCCATATTTCTGATAGGATTTTTGTTTTCAATGAGAAGAAAACACAAAACCAGTGGGACCATGTAGACCCAGATTATGTTTGTGTCTTTGCCATTCAGGGTTCAGGTGAGGTTAGTTCAGAAGATTGTGTTGTGTGTGGTGTGTTTGTTAGCTTCTCGACACTGCAACAAGATACCTAAGGAAATTAGCTTGGGAGGAAAGGTTTACTTGGGCTCACGGTGTCAGCGGTTTCAGTCCAGGGGCAGTTGGCTGTATCCTTTTGGACCTGTGGCGAGGCAGCACATGCTGGTGGAAGCAGGTGGCGAAGAAGCTGGTCACTTCATGGCAGCCAGGAAGTGAGGGAGGGAGAGAGGGAGGAAGAAGGAAAGAAAGAGAGAGGGAAAGAGAGAGCAAGAAAGGAGCCAGGGTCCCAATCCCC
The DNA here is from genome assembly GCA_004027185.1 of Glis glis. Taxonomy (NCBI): domain Eukaryota; kingdom Metazoa; phylum Chordata; class Mammalia; order Rodentia; family Gliridae; genus Glis; species Glis glis. The sequence goes on from PVJS01009097.1 coordinate 20,121, forward strand.
TTCAATGACACGCCCCAATGATCTAACTTTCCTCCTCTGGGCTCCGCCTTCTAAAGGTGTCACCTCCTCCCAGTAGCACCACAGGCTGGGAACCAAGTGTTCAACACATGGGCCTTTGGGAGACATTCAAGACCCAAACAATAGCCCATGCATACTAAAAAATTTTAATACCCTGAACTTATTAATGCTGGTTTTCTTTTTCGGGGGGTGCTTTTTGTTTTATTTAACTTTTTGTCTAAAGAGTTAATATCATATTTAAGAACTAAATTTGAGCCTGGAACTATTACATGCCTTGGAAGAGCATGATTCCCATGAGGCTCTGCCTTAAATGTTTTCTTCCCCTTGGCAAGTCATAGAAATTGGTGGTGATGTTAGTGAGAATGTTTGCACTTGACTTTCAACCGCCTCCAATAATCAGACTCCGGGAGGATTTGTCCTTCCTTAGTTGGGCCTCAGAGGAGCATTGTGATTCAGGGGGGTGGCTTGGGGAGCTTCTGTTTACTAAAATACAGCAGATTTCCATTTCCAAGCTCAATGTGCATGTCTATTAGAAAAGCACGAGAGTCAGGGACTCCTGGGGAGGCCCACATGTGAGAAGCAGCAGGCGGGGAGGTCCCAACCCTTTCAGGGGGTTACAGTTGCAGTTAACCATGTGGACCCCATCCAGTGCTCTGCACGGAGCCCCCAGGAAACCCTCAGCTCATGGTGTGCAGGAACATAGTCTGGCTAAGGACAAACTGAAGCCTGAGCCTCCACAGCCCCGTGGGAGGCCCCAGGGGCTCTCTGGTGCCCTATCCCCATTCGGGGTGGATTTCATGGTGTTGACTCCCCAGCCTGTAGGAATCATCTGCCTCCAAATACAGGGACCGGTGTAGGGATGGATAGCAAAGGGGGCAAGGGGGAGCACTTCCGCAGCAGCCCTGAGCAGGGCAATCCTGGGGATGGTCTGCAACACTGTGTGTGGAAGCCAGGGTGAGGTCAGGACCTGTAGTGAGACAGTGCCCATGAGGCAGGGGAAAGTGATGACAGCTGACCTCTCCGTTTTTTAGGTTAAAAAAAAATCCCAAGAGATCACCCAGAAGCCAAGAAGGGCTGCTGAAAGGATGTGAAGAGCCAGGCGCTGGTTAGGGAAGAGGAAGCTGCTGGGTGGACCACAGCGTGGGAGAAGGGCCTAGGAAGTCGTTACCTTAGTGATCAGCTCCGTCCTCCCAGGGCCCTCTCAGAGCGCTGCCCACTCAGACACCCTTCCTAGAGCTCCAGGGTCTGACCTCCAGGCTGGAAAAGTCTACTGCCCCCAAACCATCCAGGCTCCACTGTCCCCTTCCTCCCGCAGTGCCACTATTCCCGCGCTGGCTTCCAGGAAAGGCCGGAGAGGCCAACAACATCCTCCGGAGTGGAGGAAGTGAGAGACGGGTGCTGCCCAGGCATGCCCTAGAAAAGGCGCTCCCTGAGAGTCACCTCCTGCCGCACGCTGTGCCGCGGTGGCCCGATGGCGTTCCTTGACTCGTTTTACCTGTTTTCATGTTTCCTTTCCCTCCTGAGGACACTATGTGTCCCTTTATTCTTCCCACATGTTTTCAAACCATGTTACTTCCTTTCTTATAATAAAAGGAGTGTCCAAAATAGTGCAGAGAGAATGAGCTGAACAGTGTTCAGAACGAGCCATAACCTCTTTCTTGAGATCAAAGTTTTCAGCTTCCACAAATGAGTGAGAACACGCGGTGTTTGTCTTTCTGTGCCTGGCTTATTTTGCTTAACATGATGTCCTCCGGTCCCATGCATGCTGCCAAGAGCTGGCATCGATAGCACAGTAGGAGAGCTATAGTCTGCAACCATCTCTGATATGTTTCAAAAAACTAGAAGGATCCAAAAGTTCCCAACACATAGAAATGATAAATGCTTGAGGAGATAAAAAATGCTAATTACCCTAATTACATCATAACACACTGTATGCATGTATTGAATTATTGAATACTATATCCCATAAATATGGATAAATACTATGTGTCGATTAAAAATATGTTATAAAGAGTAAGGAGCCATAACTGCTTAATTCTTCTCCCACACAGACAAGCAGTCAGCAGCAACTCCTGAGCTCTACTCTGTCAGAGACAGAAGGAGGAATTCAGGAAAAGGCCAAAGTTGGGAAGCCCCAAAGGAAGTTGGGACAATGGCACTTACCCTCAGGTAGGTCCATCAGTCATTTCTCCATATCAGGGCTTTTAAAGGGTATTTACTTTCTTTGTGTGTTTGGGGTCTTGGATTTTAAAATACACATCTTTTATTTTAACCGATACCTGAGGTAATCAACTTAAAAAGAGGAAAAGTATATTTTGGCCCATAATTTTGGAGGTTTAAGTCCATGATTAAAGCCCAGTCCTGTTGCTTTGGGATGTGTGACAAGGCCACACATCATGGTGGGAGTGAGTGGTGGAGAAAACCCTTCACCTCACCATGGCCAGGAACCAGTAAAGATCTCTGAGTCAGATGTGACATTTGGAATCCATGCTTTAGGGAGACTGATGTGGCAGCAGTGGAGAGTGAGGGAATCATGTGTAGCATCGCCCAGAGGCAGGTTACCAGCTGCAGGATGGTCTAGTAGTCTAGGCACAGTGTGACGAGGGCATGGACCACCCTGGAGGTCCAGGCACTGCAGGGACAGATTGGAGAGATGATCTGGGGGAGAAAGCTCCATCCATGGGATTCATTAAAATGGATAAAAGAAAGAATGTTGTCAAAAGTACCTCGAATGGTCCATGCCTACATAACCCCAGTATAAAAAATGGGGACAAACCAAAGTGGTATGCCAAGTTTGCAGAGGCAAAGAGAAAGAAAATCATTTTAAGGGGGCCCCAACACCCTGCCAGGTGTTATGCTATGCACTTTCTCAGGTCATCTCAATTAATATGTTTTAATCTTCACAATAGTATGACAAGGACAATTGTATTGTCTTCATTTACAGTGGAAGAAAACTTGGGTTCAAACACGTGAACTTGCTCAAGACCCAAGACCATGACTATGGAAAGCCTAAGCTACATCTTTCTTTGTGTAGCCTCATTACATCCCTCATCTCCCCTTACCACCAACTACATGGTTCCTTCTTTTCCTTTGTTTTTTCTTTATATGTATATGCTAATGAATACCAGTTCCCACATTTAACTCACAGAGGTAAACACATCTGTTTACCCAAATTGGAACGTGTAGTGATTTTCTAGTTTTCATAATTACCTCAAGGTGAAAGGAACAAGCAGCGTATTTTTCCAAGTGCCATCATTAGTTGTCCATGAGCATAATTTTGAAATATATTATAAAGAAGCTGGGCATGGGGGTGCACGCCTTAATCCCAGTACTTGGAACGCTGAGACAGGAGGATCGCAGGTTCAAGGCTACCCTCAGCCATTTAGCAAGGCCCGTAGCAAATTAGTGAGACCCTGTTTCAAAAATAAAAAATAAAATAGGGCTGGGGGTATAGTTCAGAGGTAGATCACCCTGGGTTCAATCCCCAGTACACATATTTATACACACATATATACACATACACACATATAAAATAATGAATAATAATACATAATATACACATATATAATGTGCATATGTAATATATAATTATATATAATATGCATATATAATAAGGAATCAAATGCTGAAAAATGTTCTTCTTAACCTCTAGGGATAGGACTGATGAGGCAAAAGCATTTCAGATGGGAATATCACGGTTTTTCAGCAATGATTACGCTGTCTCTCATAGTACTCATGTTAATTCCACAGCCCCCAAGCCAAGGAGCCCTCCAAAGCCTTTGGGCAATGGAGGGGTGGAAGCCAGGCCAGCAATGAAGTCAGTGGTGTGCAAGATGAACCCCATGACGGACGTGGCATCCTGTGGCTCTGAGGTAAAGAAGTGGTGGACGAGACAGCTGACCGTGGAGAGCGATGAAAGCGGAGACGACCTCCTGGATATTTAGGTGGAAATTGATGCAGAAGGAAGCCGAGTGGGGAAAACTGTTTTCTAATACTTTCACTGTCCAGTGAGCCATCCATATGGGGCATATAATTTAACTCCAACTTGGCCCAAGATTTTTTAAATTGGATTTTGTCCTGCCATAGCAAGGCATAAAAGTCTGTCAAAGCTGTGCGAATGATGGATTATTATCATGTATTCAAGAAAATTTGGTGCTGGGGATGTAGCTCAGCAGTAGAACACTTGCCTAGTATGCATGAGGCCCTGGGTTCAATCCCCAGCACTGCAAAAAGAAAAAAAAAGAATATTTGTATACTGGAGTATTGATAATATTAGAAACTCTACCAACAGCAGACATAGATCATTCAAAAATGTTATATATTCTGTCTCTGTAAACTAAGTGTATGTAAACTAACTATGTGCATTATTACTATCCCCAAAAGAGTGCTAAGCCCAAAGCGGCTGATATTTATGGGACAGGAATTATAGCTTTAGTTTACCTTTTTCCTCATTTCCACTAGAAATACTTCTCTTGGGAGAATTGACTATTTATGATTGATCTGAAAAGGTCAGCACCAAGCTCATGCTAACATGATAGTAGTTTCACAAACTACAATTTCTGGATTTTAAAAAGTATGTTATTTTTCAAACATGCACAATATATTTGGAGATCAGAAAAAATTGATTTTTGTCTTCAGTTACTCTAAGAAATTGTTGCTTGCTTCAAAATAAAAAAAAAAGCTGTATGTGCAGGTGCCAGGCAATGAAATGGGTCCAGATGCTAATTGACTTAAAACAAACATGTAAATAGATCACTTGGAAGGATATGGTGATACAAAAATCTTAAGTTTCCTAAAATGACCTTTAATAATTGAACTTAGCAAAAAGACTAAAACTATATGACTTGACTGATTTACAGATTTTTGGCATGTGTGGTAAACTCGTTGGCTTCATTTCTTACTCGCTTTTCTTGTGACTGTTTGGCCATAAATCATCAGAGACATGATGGCTTGACCCAAACAAATTATTGATATGTCCAGTTCAAAATGAGTCCCCTGAAGGAAACAGATCAAATGGTATGTGCATATATGAATGTATCACTATGAATCTCACTATTATGTGCAATTATAATGTACCAATAAAAAATTAAAATAGTGTTTACAAAAACTAAATAAATAAAACAAAATGAAACCAGGTGTGGTTGCACATGCCTGTAATTCCAATACTTAGGAGGCTGAGTCAGGAAGATCACAGGTTCAAAGCCAGCCTCAGCAACTTAGTGAGACCTGGTTTCATAATAAAAAAACAAAATAGGGCTGGAGGTGTAGCTTGGAGGTAGAATTTCCCTGGGTTCAATCCCCAGCACCACACATACACAGAAAAAGAGTCTCCTGCTACCAGAATCTCTTATAGAAATAATGGTGCCTCCAAAATCTTATACTTCCAAGCTACACCCCAGACCTTTTTATTTTTTGTTTTGAAACAGGATTTTGCTTGATTGCTGAGAGTCTCGCTATGTTGCTGAGGCTGTCTTAGAACCTGTGATCCTCCTGTCCCAGATTCCCAAATACTGTGATTATAGGCATGCACCACCACACCTGGCTAATATCCCACAACTTAATTGTGTCTTTTCACACATCAGTGTCTATGTCCTCTGGGAAATGCAAAATGATTACAAAATGCTGTTAGACTCATGTGCTGGGCCAACCAAGAAGTGGGTTTGGGCCTTTAACTATATTAGTAGTGATTGCAGATGTACTATTTCTATTATTTTTTAACAGACTGATTATCTAAAAATCTTTTGACTCCCAGGTTGCTTTGTGATCTCTCTTTCTCTAATTAACACTCTTCAAATAGCCAAATATCACATTCCTTCCGTATCACAAATGTAGCACTGTGGTGTCGGTCTATTGTTTTTGTGGTTAATCACGACCACGAGGTAATGGGCAACTCAAATCATTGCAGCCACGGGATTTTATTTGGTTTTATGTTCATTTGGAGTTTACTTTTTGTACATAAATAAATAAAATAAAAATGGAATTTGTAAAAGAATTAGCACTGGATTGATCATTGTTTAACCCTTTTCTGGGGGAGGGAAGCACTAGGGAGCACTTTGCAAACCCCGTATCGAACTTTCAGTCCATAATTGGTTGGCAAAAACTCTGTCCCTGATATTCATCTCAGCTCAGTTCCCTGAGCCAGAACGTTCTTTTTTGTGTTTGTGCCAATAAGGCTGCATGAGAATCCTGTGCCTTCAAAACCCACCATAAAGCTGAGAAGGCGGGGCCAGGCCGGCCGGCACGTGTGTCTGTACTAGTGCTGCATAAAAACAAGATTGTTTTTTTCTGGTTCATTACACTTGAGTGATACAGCTTCATTCTCCCAAAACTTCTGAGACCTTCCTAAAATGTCTATAACTGATGTTCAGGAGAACATCATCGATCATTTGCAGCAGCCGAATAGCAATGTATTTAAAGCCATAGCATCCCACATGTTCAATTAAGTAAAGTGGTCAAACACTTCCTGAGGACCTCATCTCTCTGATTTTGCCGAAGCAAGTCGAGCGGATGGCAAGTCATAGAAGATAGGTACCACCCCTTTTAGATTTCACCCCTCAATATGTGAACCTATGAACAACCCAGTGATGCAGAGGTAAGAACTTAGACCACAATGGCCCCTGGTCCTTAGGAAAGCCAGCCACAGATACCAATCCTGTTATCCCACCACCTGTTGCTTTTAATTAAAGAAGTGTCGGCTCCAAGGGCACTCAAAAGATTAAGGGGTATAATATTTGATGCAGAGCCCCCAAAAGAGAACAGACCACACATGCGCTGCCTATATAGCAGTTGGAGGGGCTTAAAAGGAGCAGGGAGGGACACAATGGCCGGGCTGCTGCCTTTCACTCTATTCTTGGTGGTGGTTCCAGACCAATGCCCATCAGCAATGACTGGCTATTTGTGCCCTGCTCATGCTGAATGAGATAAGGGCATGTTGAAGAAAGACCGCTATTCTAGGGCCTTGCACAAAAGCAGTTTCTAAGCCAATTTAATGGCATGCTCGCCTGCTTCTTTGTTAGAAGTGGCATACTATAGATTGGTGGGTTTCAATAGATTGTCTCGCAGTAGCACTATTTCCCAAACAAACAAACTCTTCCAAGGGTTACCAGAACTGTGAGCCAAAGCAGTACACCCTTGGTGGAAGTTGGGGTGAAGATGAGAGCCCCATTCACAGAGCCACTTCTCACCCACTATTGTGAGTTGAACTGTATCCCCCAACAGGTATGTTGAAGTCCCCGTTCCTGGCACTTGTGAATGTGACCTTATCTGGAAGTAGGGTGTTTGCAGAGGTAATTAGTCAAGTTATGATAAAGTCATACCAGAGTGGGGTGGGCCCTTAATCCAGTAAGACTAGTGTCCTTATAAAAAGAAGACACACAAGGAGAATGTCCTGTGAAGACATAGACTCCCAGAGAAGGAGCCATGTGAAGACAGAGGCAAAGACTGGAGTGATACTCCTACCCAAGAATGCCCAGGAATGCCGGGGCCACCAGAACCCGGAGGAGGCCAGGAAGGACCCTCCCCAGAGGCTTCAGAGAGAGCATGGCCCTGTCCACCCCTTGATTTTGGACTTCTGGCCAGCAGAATTGTGATAGAATAAATTTCTATTGTTTCAAACCACCCAGTTTATGTAGCCTTAGAAAATCAACACACACCCTCAATCTCACTCCACCCCCAAAGGATGGCCCAAACCACCCTGGTGCTCCAAGGAACCCAGTTTGAAAAACACCAGCATGGATCAATGACCATGAGCTTTGGAGTAGGACACATTTTTTTCAAGACCCAGATTTACTGGTTACTATCAATGTAATCTTGGCTGAGTGTTTTACCCTCTCTGAACTCAAATTCAGCATCTTGCTTTTTTAAAAGGCAGGAGATGGCGCGTATTCACTTCATTTACTGGAGAGGCTCACAGAGTCAACCACCTGGACTTAGTCTGAGCTGACTCGCAAGGTACTCTGAAGCATTCACTAGCTAACTAATCTCCCCGACCAGAATCCTCAACTGGCCAATTGTCAGGCTTTCTCTTTCTTAGCTAAGATTAGAGTCAGGGTTTGGAGACTCATCAGACCAACTTTAAACAATGAGTTGTCTTCGGGGTGCTTTTTAAACACAGTTCAACCTCCACAGAGAGCATTTTGACAAAATTCCTCCTGGCACCACTCCAAAGACACACCCCAAAAATTATTTGTATGAGCTCTCTCTCTTCTTAAAATTTCCTCTTCTTCATTCAGCTTCTCCACAGGAAGACATCTGGGTAAAGAGAAATATTTTTTTTTAAAAAGAAAGTGTCCTGAAACCTGAGTGTTCAATTTACTGCATGAGCCTTTTAAGTCTCTCCTAGTGAATACAAGTCAGAGAAATGTTGACTTTGATCCCTCTAGGGATGGCAGAAACTAAAATGCAGATGACAAGTCAAATGTTACACTCACTTGTGCTGGGCAGAGGCTGCAGAAAGAGCCTTACCAGTTCCCATGGCATTGCCTCTGGGCTGGGATAGATGATATGTTAGAGTCCTGCCCACCTTGAGGGGCCATAAGACACACTCCTGGGTTGGCTGTTCTGTGCTGGCATTCTTCCCAGGCTGTTGCCCAAGCTAGAAAGCATCCTTAGAGGTTGCTCTCCACAATACCAACAGGTGGAGGGCATTCGGGCTGGAAAGGGGAACCAACAAGCACCAAATGAAGATGCTCGTGATGAGCGACCGTGCTTCCCACATCTTCCCATCAATGCGGCTCTGCCCTGAAGTTCCCACCTTAAACATCCCCACTGACTCAAAGAAGCAGGTGTTCCTTCCCCTTGTACAAGCCTTCTGCCTGCAATCCAGGCTCAATCCCTCCTACCTCCTGGTAGAAACTGCTCCCACCTAAACCCTCCCTCCTTGGGGTTTTGCTGCTATTCCTTTTCCCTCAGAGTCCCTCCCTCCTACACACCTGGCCTCTGTTACTCCCTGAATGAATCCCACTACTCCCCCCATTGTTTGCACACTCCACTCCAGCCCCACTGGCCGCCTTTGATTTTCCTCCCACTACAAGCTCTTTCCAACCTTGAGGACCTTGTCTTGCCTGGATCGCCCTGCCCACTCTCCATCTTCTGATTAAAATACCTCTTTCATGCTTCAGCACTCAACTCCATTTCTTTTCCTGAGCATGGCTTCCCCATCTACAAACTCTTGCTTCTTCCCATAGGTCTGTTTTGTGCTTTCCTCTCTTAAACTATTATTTGTGTGAATTTTCTTCTTTGACTCATGCCCTCACAGGGCACCAAGGCACAGAAGGGCCAGGGACTGTGTCTGTCTTGTTTGCCAATCGTGGCACATGCTAGGCACTTGCCAAAAACTTGCTGAATGAATCCTTGGATAGATAGATGGATGAGGATGAAAACTCTCATGCCTCCTTTATTTTTTGTGTGTGTGTGTACTCAATAGATTTTTTTATGTTCATTTATTGGTGCATTGTAATTATACATTTTGATATATGTCAGGGTATCAACATCATACATGCACACATCGCACATTTATCCCTCCCTCCAATCCCACCCTATTCCCTCCCCCTTCCCTCCCTTTCATGCTCCGGATAGTGATTGAGTCTTATAGGTTTGTGTATGACACTCCATCTCCATGTGTATAGTCAGTATCCTTACATCACCACTCTGTGCGTATTCCCCTGGTGTTGTCTTTACAAGCTTCCTGTGTAGGAGAAGCTTCTGCATCTACCACTGTACTAAAACTTCCCCTGAAAGATCACTTCCTTTAACTAGAGGAGGGATTTTGTTTAATTTTTGTTTTTTCAGTCTTCATCTCTCTGATGTCCTTCTTTTTCACATTCTACTTCAGAATTCTTTAACATGTTCTCCTTCCTCCTGTTTTCTCCTACAACCTCATAACCATAGTTATCCCCCTCAGGCTTGATTTGTCCACCCATTACCTTCAACACACCACACACACACACACACACACACACACACACACACACACACAGACACACACACACACACACACACACACACACACACACACCACCACCACCACACCACACATGATCTTTATGCATTTCTAGCAATTCCTTCATGTATATCTCTGACTAGTTTTCTGTCACCTCTGTGATACTCCCCAAACCCTCGTCTCTAGGGCCTAGGGAACTAGTGACCCAAACAGACTCCAGCTCTCTGATGTGTTAATGTGTACTTCTACAACCTCCTCTTTACTCATCTCGCTATCTTTGTATATGTTCATTCATCCTCTCTTCTTTCTCTACTGCCTCAGAGAAAGAATGACCCTGCTTCTTTTCCAAGTAAAATTTCTCCACCTGAGTCATTCTTCTACTGATTGTTCTGATCATGTGCTATGCACTGTGTGTGCCCTGTGAAGAATCCAGAGATGAGCTTACCTAGGCTGCTGTCTGCTTAACATGCAGTAGGGGAGATGACACAGATGCCTGGATCCCAGTGCTGTGAGGCAATGATTGTATCTACCATAGAAAGGTGCCAGGGGAGCCTTGTTAGCTTTGTGGTAGTGCCATTTGAATTAGGCATTAAAGAAAGGATAATTGGATTTAAATAGTCATAAACGGGGAAGCAGCTTACAGAATGATGTTTGGAATCATTCTGGAGGGAAAGTATGGAAGAGAAAGTTGGCCAACTCTATTCAGTGACTTCCAAGTCTTCTGAACAGGCATTCGAAAGGGAAGAGTGGAGTGCTAGGTTTGGTCAAGGGCTTGAAGAAACTTGATGACCCCAAATACCTCATCTGGACTGAGATCAGGGCAAAGGGGGAGTAACTAGAGGGAGGGAGGGAGGGAGGGAATTCATAGTAATAACACAAGAACTGACCTGTGCTTTAGGAGGAGCTCACTGGGGGCAATGTGTAAAATGGAATAAAGGAGGGAGAGAGGAAGAAGGTGAGTTCCATCAGTGCTTCACAGCCATGGCTTCTACAACCATAAAGTCAATCAACTATGGAGGAAAAACTTTTCAGGAAAAAATGTGTCTATACTGAACATATCCAGACTTTTTCTTACTGTTATTGCCCAAAAATATAACAACTATTTACATAGAATTTACAGTGTACACAGTTCTTGGTGCGCTCCCCATCGGGTCCCTCCCAAAAGCTGTGTGCATGTATTTTTCTGACACTCTGTACCTCAATATGATGTAAAATTAAAATGTGCCAAATAAAAAAAGAATTAACATCATAGATATCATAAGTAATTTAGGGATGATTAAAGTATACAGAAGGACGTGAGTAGGTTATATGCAAATACTATACCATTTTATATGAGGGAGTTGGGCATTTGCAGATTTTATTATCCAAGAGGGTTCCTGGAACCAATTCCCCATGGATACCTGGGGATGGCTGTATTTACATTACTATAGTTCCTTAAGTGAGAGAAACCTAGAGGTTAAACTATTGTGGTGGCGGAGGCATTGGAGTAAGTGTGGACATGTCCCAGGGTCTTACTGAGAAAATAGGGACCGCAGGGCCCCAGCAAGCTGGGCTCTCACCCAGCACCAACTGACCTGCTCTTTCAAACAACACTGCCCTTTAATGACCTTCTACTGAACTACAGGACCCATAAAAGCACACTGATTGCTTTCTGGACCTAACTTCAAAAGACCCTTTCTCTCCTGCCTTTCCCTCACAGGTCTACTAATCACTGTATAACTTTTATATAATGTACCTTTCTATTTCAGTTCTCAGTTCTCAAATTCACCCCTTAAGCAATAACTCCACATTTCTTCCACCCCCACAGCCTCTGGTAACTTCTAATTTATGTTCTCTCTCTGTGGATTTACCTATTCCAGATATTTTGTGTAAGTGGAATCCTATATAACATTTGTTCCTTGCATCTGGTTTGTTTCACTAAGCATACTTTTCATTGTTGATCCACGTTGTAGCATGTGTCAGTACTGCACTCCTGTTCATGGCTGGATGATATTCCATTGTGTGCATAGACTACTATTTCCTTACCCATTCACCTATTGACAGACATTGGTTGTTTCTGTCTCGGCCTTTGAGCTGAGTCCACGTGCTTCCTGAAGAGTCAAGGGTTACCGCTGACAGCCAGTGTGGGGCTCCTCTACGGGCCATCTCCATAGTGGAAGCCCCTGTTGGTCTGGTTAATGTTTCTCCGTCTGGTGCCCATGGAGGTCCAAGGCTCTTATCACAGTCCTCCTCCTCTCTTCTCCTATCTCATGTTAGACCCGCACTGTGGTCTGAAGGTTTCCTTGTCCACTCCTGCTCCCTCTCTCCTTTACATTTCACAGTCTTACCCCTCAGTAAATCTCTGGCTATTCTAATCATATCTTGATGTCTGCTTCCCAGAGAATCCAACTGACTCAGTAAGTGAGCGGGTGCTATGGTTTGAATACAGATAGTGTCCTCCAAAATTCTACATTTGAAAAGCTTGATCTCCAGGATGGTGCTATTGGGAGGTGGTGGAATCTCTAAGGGGTGGGGCCTGGTGGGAGGTTCTCAGGTCATTGGGAGCATGCTCTTAAGGGGAATTATGGGCGCCTCTGTCTCTCATTCTCTCTTGGCTTCCTGGCTCATGATAGGAGCAGTTTGCTCCAACATGTTCTCCCTGCCATTGCTATCCAATGCCCTCACCAGAGGCCCAAAGTAATGAGGCCACCTGATCTTGGACTGGGACTTCCAGAACTGTCAGCTAAATGAAGCTTTTCTCTTTATAAGTTAATTGCTTTGGGTACTTTGTCGTAGTAACTTAATGCTGACTAACACAGTGGGCCAAGGAAAAACCTAGAGAAAGCCCATTTCTGGCAGAGGAAACATGAGATGTAAAGTCAAAGAGTCTTAAAAGTGTAGTCTACATTTACAAAGCCTAAGTGAACTGCATCTCCTCAAAAATTCCAGAGGCCATGAGGCAAGTTAACCAAAAGCTTTTCTGGGCCAGGAGAGAACATTGTTTTGGCATTGGCCTTTACTTCTTGAACTGGCCAAGACCAGGGACGTGTGAGTCTGCTGTGGTCAGTGTTAGCTGCATGGGAGAGATAGAGAGAGAACCAGCGTGGGGAAGTTGGGAGCTCTGTGCACTAGATCCACCAAGAGCTCAAAGCACTTACATTAGTTAGCTTTTCGTTGCTATGACCAAAATACCTGACAAGAACAACTTAGAGGAGGAAAAATTTACTTTGGCTCATGGTTTCAGAGGTCTCAATCTCTGAAGGCAGAAACATCATGGCAGAAGGGCATGGTGGAGGAGAGCTGCTCAACTCATGGCAACTGGGAAGAAGAGAGAGAGGAAGGGCCCAGGGACAGGTGTATTCCTCAAGACCATGTCGCCCTAGGGGCCTACTTCCTCCAGACATGCCCACCTCTGAACCTCACTGCAGTGGGGACATGCCTTCAACACATGAGGTTTTGCTGGATATTCTAGATTTAGACTATTGTTGGACTCCAATAGTGAGCCATGAAAGTTGGAGACAAAATGAAGAAGGGGACAGGAGGAATTGAAGCCCAAAGAGAAGATACAGAAATGAAATCATATTCGTCCTCCCTCAATTTCCCAAGCACAGACATATTAGTTTCCTATTTGTGTGGTAACCACAAACTTGGTGTCAATTCATATGTATTCCCTTGCAGTTCTATAAGCCAGAAAGCCCACATGGGTATCACCAGACTAAAATCAAGATGTCAGAAGAGCTGTACCCTCTCTGGAGGCTGTAGGGGCGAATTGTTTCCTCACCCTTTCTAGCTTTCGACGGCTGCCCACATTCCTTGGCTCCTGACCCTTTCTCCATCTTCAAAGCCAGCAACAGTGGGTTGAATTCCTATTACTCTTATCAAGTTTTCTTTCTTCTTCCAATCTCCCTTACTTTTAAGGGTCCTTGAGCTTATATTAAAGCCACCCAGGTAATCCAGGGTCATCTTTCCATCTCAAGTTTCTTAATCACATCTGCAAAGTCCCCTTTGCTGTGTAAGGTAGCATAGTCATAGGTTCTGAGGACTAGGATGTGGACATCTTTGGGGGAGCATTTTTCTATCTATCACAGCAAGGTTCCAACTTGCAGCAGGCAGGTCTGAGTCAGGAAGGGAGAAGATCTAACATTAAATCAGAATCATTCCAATTTCTGAATTGAGACTGCATTTGCTACCTAGAATGATCACTGACCTCTGTGTGGGGGGGGCGGATACTGGGGATCAAACCTAGGGGCATTCTGCCTCTGAGCTATTCACCAGCCCTATTTTATTTTATTTGTTATTTTTGAAACAGGGTCACATTAAGTTGCACAGAGCCTCACTAAGTTGCTGAGGCTGGCCATGAACCTGAAATCCTCCTGTTTCAGTCTCCAAAGTACTGGGTTTACAGGCGTGCACCACCATACCCAGCTTCACTGAAAATTTCTAATATCTGAGGGTAGATAGAAAAGTTGTAGGCTGCTGGAGTTTCTATCTAAGACCAAGGGAAGGTTACTGAAGGCATTTTAAAGAGATAGCTGGACAATAAAAGGCAAGTCTGTTTTAACTATATTGTGAGTTGGGCTTAACACACCAATGACATGCTGAGTTGGGAATGCCAGTTGTATTTCAAAGGGGACAATGTAGATTTGATGTATAGACAAGGCTGGATCAACAGAGAAGGACCCACATTTGGGAGCCTACTCACAGAGATGGTATTAAAAACAGAACTGGATGAGACCAGGCAAGTGAATACAGACAAAGAGAGGTGACTGTGTGGGTCTACTAGCGTTGCCACAACAGAGGACCACAGACTAGGTGGCTTAAACAACAGAAATTTATTTTCTTATAGTTCAGGAGGCTGGAAAGTCTGAGATCAAGTCGTCAGCAGATTTAGTTTTTCCTAAGTCCCCTTTCCATGGTTCATAGATGGCTGTCTTCTCCCTGTGTCTTCATATAGTCTTTCCTTTGTGATCGCCTGTGTCTTGAGCCCTCTCCCTCTCCCTCTTCCTCTCTCTCTCTCTCTCTCTCTCTCTCTCTCTCTCTCTCTTGTGTATGTGCATGTGTGGTACTGGGGATTGAGTCCAGGGGTACTCTACCACTGAGCTACACCCCCAGCCCTATTTTCTTTTTTATTTTTAAACAGGGTCTTACTAAGTTACACATGCTGCTAACCTTGAACCTGTGATCCTCTTGTCTCAGCCTCCCAAGGACTGGGATTATAAACATGTGCCACAGCAACTGGCTTGATCTCTTCTTCTTAAAGGACACTAGTCATACCAGATGAGGGACCACCTATATGACCTCATTTTACCTTAATTACTTCTTTAAAGGCCTTTTTTTTTGAATAGTCACATTCTAGGGCACTGAGTGTTAAGGCTTCAGCATATGAATTTGGGGAGAGATACTGTTCAGCTCATAAAGGAATACCTGGCACCTGGAAAAGGCTATTAAAATGTTTCTGAAGAAGACAGAAAAGGTGATCCTGAGCCTGCTGAAGCCCTAACAGAGACACTCAACCCTGAGATTTCTCCTTTCCCAGAAGCCCAGGAGCACAAGAGCCATGCTTCCAGGGTTAACAGGGAAGACCACTTTTGTGAGTTAGTATGTGGAAACAAACAGCCACAAAACACTGATACCTTACATCCCCGCACACAGCCTAGAAACACATTTGGAAACCTCCTGCCCCAGTCAGCTCATCTCTGCACCTTGGGACCATGGAGTATCACTCCTAAGCGATGCCTCGTATAGGTGAGAGTGCCTCCATTTAAAAATTTCATCCTAAAAAAAATGGATTTTAACGTCACATTCAGTAGGGTGTCTACTATCCACTGCCCCCAAATAAAAAATAAAGTCAGAAAATAACAAATGGTGGTGAGGATGTTGAGAAAATGTAATTCTTGTTCTGGTGCACCATTGATAGGAATGTAAAATAGCACAGCCACTAAGGAAAACAGCGTGGTGGTTCCTCAGAAAGCTCAAAGTAGATTTACTGTATGATCCACTTGTGTCTAGATGTCCAAAGGAATTGAAAGCAGAGTCTTGAAGGGAGGTATTTGTAAACCCTTGTTTATGACAGTATTATTTACAAATGCCAGTGATGGAGTCAACACCATTGTCCACATGAATGAATGGATAAACAAAATGTAGTATATGTACACAATGAAATATTATGCAACCTGAAAAAGGAAACAAATTCTGACACATGCTACAACCTTAAGGACATTATGCTAAGTGAAATAAGTTAATTGCAAAAACAAACAAAAATATTGCATGCTTTCAGTTAAATGAGGTATCAAGAGAAAACAATTCATATAGATGGAAAGTAGAATGGGGGTTGCTAGGGACTGGGGAAGAGCAAGTTGTTATTTAAGGGGTGCAGAGCTTCACTTTTTCAAGATGATCAAGTACTGGAGATAGTTGCACAACGATTGTCTCATACACTTAAAAATAGTTAAATTGGCAAATTTTATGTTACACTTATTTTATCACAATTAAGCATTTTTAAAAAAAATTAAATGCATCCTGTTATCTGATTCTTAAATCTAGTGGCCAAATAGAAAGTACAAAACAGTTTCAATGCCTCCCTTAAATGATGCCTGCATGTTTGCCTGCTTTCTCTATTGAACCAGTTTACCTGATTTAAATTCTGTATCATAGTCTCCTGGCTGAAAAGACCCTTGCTGTCATTTACACAAGTATTGGTATTTTATTATTTTGCCTCAATGCTGTATGTCACCCATTCAACTTAAAAATCTCTCCCTGTAGTATACCCAGGTAATATCTAAATTCCATTTGTACACTAGGGGGCTGGCAACTCTGTCCTTTGACTAATGCATGGATGGTTTGTTTACAGGCAGACTTGAAGCTGTTACTTTCCCTTCATGGGCAGTGGTTCAACGTCAATGTCAATTTTTGAGACATGGCTACAGGATCAACTCACCTACAGGAGGAATTAAATAGCTTCATTGTGTTCCATTCTCAAATGGTATTTGTCACTCCATTTCCTATATCATGTGGATGGTGGCCTCAAAATAACAGTCAGTGGAAACACCTGTTTTGATGCATCATTTCTAGCAACGTTCCTAACTCTCGACCACAAGCGAGATGTTTAGCATTTATATGAGATCAAACCCACCTGTAGGTGCAGAAATGGGCTAGAGCTCATGGGCTCTCTACAAACAAATACATATGAAAAGACAAACCTTATGCATACTAAGCCATGTCAAAAGAATCTAAAATAATAAATTAGCAATTTGATCAAGAATTGCCAGGGATAGCAGAGAAAGAGTGTCCAACAAAGTCTTCAGCTGAGGTCACAAGGAAACGAATTGCCTGCACGAATTATACCAAAGAATGGTAGTTTTGTTTTTGTTGTTGGTGGTGGTGTTATCATTTGGATTATCTGCATACCTTCAGGCACTATCTATTTAATGTCTATTTTGAAGACACTGATGATAAAAGTAGGTAACATCTGTGAGCATGAGGGTAATTTGGAAGGATTAAGATTAGGATTCAGAATAGAAAAAAAGACAGCTGAGAGGAAAGAAAATATTTTCCCTTGTAGCCCTCTATTCTTAGACATAAATCATGCTATTATATGCTTGCAGGTGACTAGCTAGAAGGCTGGCCAGTGGGTCTGGCTAGGGAGGGCAAATCACTATAATAGACAGAATGAGGTTATTAATCAAGGCTCTCCAGAAAAAGAAAACCAATAGGGTGTGTGTGTGTGTGTGTGTGTGTGTGTGTGTGTGTGTGCGCACATGCATGTGATTTATTTTACGGAATGAGCTCAGCCATTTATGGGAAATGATAAATCCAGAATCTGCAGGGAAAGCCAACAGGCTGGAAATTCATGCAGGGCTTCCATGTTACAGTCTCCAGGCAGAATTCCTTTTTCCAGAAACCTCATTCATTCTCTCAAGGCCCTCAACTGACTGAACGAGGATCACTCACATGATGGAAGGTAATTCGCTTCACTCAAAGCCTATTGATAACATCTAACAAATACCTTCACAGCAAGAACTAGACTAGTGTTTGGCCAACAAATGGGCACCACAGCCACCAAGTTGACACATAAAATTAGCCACCACAATGACTCCCAGTTTATTCCCTGTAGTTGTTAGATAGTGCAACCTTAGATACATTCATTCATCAGTCTATTAAAATCCAGACAACTGCCTCTTCTCCTCGGGACAAGAAGAAAGGATGCTGGTTTCATTTACTCAGCTTCTTACACATATTGTCTCCAAGGAAGAAAGAAAGAAGATTGCAAAACAGAGAAGTTGCACCTACCTTTGTTTGCTGTCAAGGTGATGTCCTAATTCACAAGGCTGTGTCACCACTAACACTTGAGTGTTGCCTCACCTCCCATAAGCTATAGCCTGACCTTCCCAGTCTTCTTGGCCCCAGGAGTATTAGTACAGTCATCTCAGGATACATCAGACCCCAGGCGCCATCCTCTCTTTCACAGTTCACATGAAAAACATCATGTAGGGCCCAACACAGGAAACACTGGAAGCACAAGAACAGAACAGTCCACTGGAAAAAGTGTCAGGCTAGCAATGGTGCATAAAGTATTCTCTCTCTCTCTCTCTCTCTCTCTCTCTCTCTCTCTCTCATTTATTTTCTGGCACTCAGGAACCAGGGGCATTCTACCTCTGGGCCTACGCCTCCAGACCTCTTTGTTTGTTTATTCATTTGTTTGAACCAGGGTTTCCCTAAGTTGCTGAGGTCCTCGCAGAGTTGCCGAGGCTAGCCTCACACCTGCCATCCTCCAGTCTCAGCCTCCCAGGTACTGGGATTACAGGTGTGTGCCACCCAGCTGCACTTGGCTCTCTTGACACCATTGGTGGGGTTTGCAGATTAACTGAAATGCCACTCAGGGTTTCATTGCTTGGATGTGTTGGCCTCATCTCACAAATCATCCCTTCCTGACCTTTGTTCAGGGCGCCACATGGCCCATCTCATAAAGCCTCCGTTACCTTGGTGGTGGTGAACACTTCTAGTAATGCTCATCCTTCCCGTAGCCATTACTGGCTGCAGAGAATGCTTCATTTCTGGGTTCTACCAGCTTAGCTTCAGATCCAAACCCATGTGGGATGCCAAAATGGGTGTTCTTTTTGATCCATTGATTCTTTTCTCAGGGCAATGAAAAGGGGCCCTGCTCAGGGCCAGGTCAGAAGATAATTGGGAATTTTGCAAAGCCCTAATGAGCACAGCCTGGAGGTCCTGGCTGTGTTCTCGCTTCCACCAGCCACCACTCAACAACATGTCACACCCCCAGCCCTGCTTCTCCTATCCAGGGGTTTCCCAGCCCAGGCAGGGTCTCCACTCCCCTTCTGCAATTGCCTCACACCCTTGTCTAACTGTTAATTAGATGCCTCATTTCTTGGCATGTGTATGGGCTTGAGCCATCTGCTTATTGATCACATTTTTCAGAATATATTGGATTTTAAGAGAGCCAGCCACAAAGGCAGGTGATGTTGCAGGTGGTCCACTGAGAAGGTTTCCCCAGAGCAAACTCGTGAGTGTACAAGGCAGGATGACCTGCGGCCACACACATGAATCAACAAGCTCCAGACATATCGGCTGCAAAGCCCATAGACTGTCATCATTATAAAGCGATGTGAAAAAGCAGAATTCAAGATTTCTTCTAGAAATCCTTCCTGTGTAGTTGGTATTGAACAAAAGAAAAATGTAGGAAGTGGGCCGATGAGCTACACAGTTACTGAGACCTCTGCACACGTTCTAAAGAGCTGATTTCCCAGTTTGCAGATACTCTTGAAGCCTTCTTGCACCTCCAAGTCATGTCACATGTCCAAATTCTCTACTAGACCACAGAGCCCGTGGGCAAGGATGTCCTCTCTGTCCCTGTACCTCCAGCATCTCTAAGCAACACATCACATATGTGTGGCTCTCAATGCTGCTCTCTAAACTGAAAAGAGTGGATATGCTGTGGACTTTCTTAAACTCACATCATAATAAGAATATCTGGTATCCCTGACATGCATGAAAACAAAACATTAACCATTGGGAAGATTTCTCACTTTTCCATCTGAATTCCTGCTCCATGCTCTCCTTTAACTCTCTTCCTTTTTTTTCTTTTTTATGTTCATTTATTGGTGCATTGTAATTATATATTTTGATATATGTCAGGGTATGACCATCATACATGCACACATTGCACATTTAGCCCTCCCTCCAATCCCACCCTATTCCCTCCCCCTTCCCTCCCTTTCATGCTCCGGATAGTGATTGAGTCTTATAGGTTTGTGTATGTACATCATGTGCTATAGTGTGTTTCCCTCCACTCCCTCCCAACTCCCTCAGTTAGGTCACCTTCTTTGTCCATATAAAGATTTCTTCTTTGAGAATCACAAACAACAACTTGTTGTCAAGCTAAAGTAAAATACCAGGTAAACAGCCATTGGGATTGTTCTTCAGTTCTTGTCAATGAGTTTTATTCCAGAAACTCCAACAGGGAGTGATGTTGTGAGAACAGAGAGTGAGATGGAATCAGGCCAGGAACTAGGAGGGCCTGGGGTCGAGGCCACAGTGGCAATAAGTATTGGAGCTGACATAAAATACACTCACCCGCATTTTACCCCAGGGAACATCTGTTCAGCCACCCACCCCGGCAGGTGTGGCCACTAGGCCACATGGGTAACCAGCTAGGTGACAGGAGGCTACCTTTGATCCTCAGTTTGTGCCTCCAATCGGATACAAAGCAAATCCCAATATAGGTAAGGAAGGACTTTATTTGAAAACATTGCTGCAATATCTTGACGAAAGCCTGACATTTCAAACAAGTCAAATGCACAGTATTTTGTCCAGATTGGTGGGTAGATACAAACACTCCAGCTAATCAATCAGGAGACATAGGGTGGGGATGTGGAGAGCCTGTGTCTATACGTCGTAGGTAAACAGGGGGCCACTCAGGAGTTCCTCGTGGGTCTATGGGGAAGGGCTGGTCTTTACAATTGCTGTTCTCTGGAACACACAGAGCCGAGGGGATCCTGACTGGTTAAGATCTGTTTTCCAGATGTGGGGGAGGGAAACTCAGGAAATACTGAACATTGTCCACTGTCCCACAAGTCCCTCCACCTCAGGGGGCTTCTCTTTTCTCCTTTGTAGAATGAGATTAGGAATAGCCCCTGCCTTGCCTGACTCTCATGGGGTTTGTAAGGACTGAATGAGCTCGTGGAAATATTGCAAGGCCTGTAGAGCACTAGATTCGTAATGTCAGCTATTCTTACAATTTCTGACCATAGCTCCTTGGCCCACTTGTTCACAATGGGTTTCAGAGGCCACCCTGGCTGTCAATCCTTACAAAATATCCATATTTCATAGCCAGAAACCGTGAGTTAGCTGTGCCTGTGGCAGTGGTGGGGATCATGATGGCTTCTTAATAAACCTGAAGAAGGGGCGCCCATTCCCCACTGAGCCCATTTCCCAGTCTGCAAAATTAGGTTGAAGAGGTTGACTCAGGAAGGTCATGGAGCCACAAAACAGTACTATTTTGCTCTGAAGATACTCAGCTGCTTACGCATAAGCAGAGACCCTCAGGAAAGGTAGCAGCTAACACGCAGTGATGAAGCCAACAAGTACTCTTGAAAGGCTTAGCATCCTTGGAGATCAGACTTCTTTAGTCACTTTTCTTCAAAGGTTTCCAGAGCACATGTTGGAGATTCCGACCACTGCATGCAGTGGGAGGAGCCGAGGAGCACCTAACAGCAGGTGTGACATTGGTGTGGCCACAGAAGACGTGTGAATAATGCTTTGATCAGCAAACCAAATAAAGATGCCTGAGGATTAAAGCTTTTTCTGAAACCTGAGCAAGAAAATCAATGTTCGTGGAAGAGTAGGGAAGAATCCATAGGAAAGGGAAATGAGTGATATGTAATGCAATATGAGGGTTTTTTTCCTCCCCCTCATTCTGTTGACTCAAAAAAGAACAAAACCTAAAAACCTCTTGTTGGAAAGGGTAAGGCAAAGCTGGGCAGAACCAACCTGTTCTCCTACTGACCAGCCACTGGCTCGAGGCCGCTGTCGGTGTCCATGCCTGACTTTGGTTTCTTTGTGTTTTGTTGTTTTGAACAAGAGTGGAGCTGATACAGACATTCCAAACTTGGGACCTCAAATTCAGATTTGGAAAGAATTCTATGTCAGTTTTAATTCTTCTCTCTGCTATACATAAAACCCAAAGAAACATTACAGTTTTTGCATTGGACTTAATGAATGGATGCAGGAAATTCCCAGCTAAGCCATTTTTAAAGCATAAAATAATTTCTGAACTGGAAGTGCAAGGATAGTTTCTCACTAAATACGAGTTTTTCCCAAAGAAGAGGTGAAACGATTGATAATAAGAAGCTCAGGTGAGAGAGGCCAAATAAGTCAGTCTTCAAATTGGTGAGGCCACAAAACCCTACCATCTAAGAGAATCTAAACTTCTTTTTTTTTTTTTTACGTGGAACTGGGGACTGAACCCAGGGGTGTTCTACCTCGGAGCTACACCCCCGGCCCTATTTTTTATCCTTTGTTTTGAAACCAGGTCTCACGAAGTTGCGGCGGGCCTCGCTAAGTAGCTGAGGCTGGCTGCGAACCCAGATCCTCCAATCTCAGCCTCCCAAGTACTGGAATCTAAACTTCTTAATAGTAGATACATTGTTTCAGGCCACATTGGTTTTTCTGCATTAGAAACAAAAAGGGATGAATTGAAAGACTGTCATTGACACGAGGATGTTTCTAGGGTTTCTTGTTAAGTTTTCTCCATGGGAGTGAGCTAACTCCCTCATCACAAATGTGAGCTGTAGCCTAACATATTTCCTGACATTTCTTAAAAATAATTACATGATTGACTTATAATTCAGTAAAAAGTGTTTGCTTTATGAATCGATTGTTTTTATGTATTAGGTTTAAAAATGTGATGGCTTGTCTTTAGAAACAATCATTTGGGAGACTTGAATGGAATATTACTCTGCTTTTGAGCAGAATTCATCTGTCAATTAGCGGAACAGGTGGGCTCGTTTTTCTGCACAGAACCTACTGTAGCATTCGAACATTTTCAGCCCATCTGTAATTAGTCTGCTATTTTTTTATTCTAGCCCAGTAAATTTGTTTCCCAATTATATTATAAAAATGACCTAAATAAAGGAATTAGGGAATCATGGTGCGGCAAAGGAATTTGAAATCAACAGAACTGTCCTTCAGTCTTAAATTTGCTTTTTCCTGCCCAAAGGATCTTGAACAAATAATTGAACATTCTCAATCCAAGCCTCATCATCCATCAGAAAAGAATAATAGTACTTTACAATTGCTTTTTTAATGAAACCAAACAATGAAAAAATATGAAATCTCTTTGCTAATTATAAAGTTCTCTGTAACACAATTATCTTTCACCACTGACAGAAAAGTTATTAAAATGTATTAATATGATCTTTGAGGTCAGACAAACCTTGATTTAGAATCTGTCTTGGCCGGGCGTGGTGGCGCACGCTTGTAATCCCAGTACTTGGGAGGCTGAGACCGGACGACCCGGGTTCACTGCCAGCCTCAGCTACTTAGGCCCTCTCCAACTTCGTGAGACCCAGTTTCAAAATAAAGGATAAAAAATAGGGCCGGGGGTGTAGCTCGGAGGCAGAACGCCCCTGGGTTCAATCTCTGGTACCACACACAAAAAAAAAGAATCTGTCTATAAGACTGACTTACAAGCTATGTAATCTCTGGTAATAAGGTAGACAGAATCCTAAACAGCCCCCAAAATCCTCAGCCCTAGTACCCAGGACTGGGAATATGATGGGATGTCATACCCATGGCGATGGGATGTCATACCCATGGCGAAGGGATTTTGCAGATGTGGTTTAGGTTACTAATCAGTTGTCTCTGAGTTAGTGAAAATGAAGATTATGGAGATTATGATATAATCTAATCTAATGGATATTATGATATAATCTAATCCTGCAAACACTTTAAAAGCAATGAGTTTTCTCTAGCTGGTGACAATAGGGGAAGCCAGAGAGACTGAACGTATGAGAAGGATTTGATGTATCCTCAGGATGAAGGGAACAATGTAGAAAGGAACTCAGCGTGGCCTTCGGAAGTTGAGGGAAACTCCCAGTCATTGGCCCACAAGAAAACAGGGACCTCAGCTCTAGAGCTGCAAGGAGCTAGACTTGCCAACAGGGACCTCAGCTCTAGAGCTGCAAGGAGCTAGACTTGCCAACAGGGACCTCAGCTCTAGAGCTGCAAGGAGCTAGACTTGCCAACAACCTGGGTGAGCTTTGGGCAGATCCTTCTCTTGAGCTCCAGGTATGAGCCTGGTCTAGCTGATACCTTGATTTGGACCTGTGAGACCCTGGGCAGACATCCCAGTTGGGTCTTTAGACTTTTGATCTGCAGAACTGTGAGACAGTCTGAGGGTGTTGCTTTAGACCACAAGCTTTTTGTTAATTTGTTAGGGCAGTAGTAGAAAACTTACACAGTCACGATTAAGATAAAATGAGTCAGGCGTGGTGGTGAATGTCTGTAATCCCAGTACCAGGCAGGCTGAGACAGGAGGATCATTGGTTTGCGGCCAGCCTTGGCAACTAAGGAGGCCTTCAGCAACTTAGCAAGATGCTGTTTCAAAATTAAAATTAAAAGAGGGCTTGGGTTGTAGCTCAGAGGTAGAGCATCCCTGTATTCAGTCCCTAATACCACAAAAAAGATGATTAAGATAAAGTGATAAGTACCCACATAAACTCTGTCCAGAGTACCTTCACATACAATAGGAAAAGAGGAATTGGTAAATGTGAATCCTGTTCCTTGCTTTATGGCCCCACTTCCTGAACTTCAATTTGTGTTTGGATCACCCAGGGATCTGGCTACACTGAGGATTCTGATTCAGTAGGTCAGGGTGAAGCCTGAGATTCTGTTTCTAACAAGTTCCCAGGTGATGCTAATGCTGTGACCTGGAAATAACACTTAGAACGCAGGGTTTGGAGCTGACTTCTGCCGGTGGACCTCAGCCCTGACTCTACGTCATATTCCCTTGGGGAACCTCCGAGATGCTCAGAAGCCTGGGTTGCCCTTCTAATTTAATTGGTCCCAGGTGGAACAGAGGCAGCAGTATCTTTTTTAAAAAGTTCTTACAGGGAGTCTCCTCTGCAGACAGGGTTGTGAAGTATTGCCTCTGACTTCTGGTTCCCCTGCACCAGCAGCATCAGCTTCATCCGGGAACATGTTAGAAATGCAAATCCTCACTCCAGACCTGTTGGCTAAATAGAATGCTCTGAAAATCTGGTACTGAAAATCTCCAGTTTAGCTCTCACATACACCCCCTTTGCCCCAGTCCATGACTCCACAACCTCAGGTGTGCTGTTGAGAACTTCTGTCTTGTAGAAAGCCCCGGAAGCAAATCCCTCTCTCCAGCAACACCGAGCACAGAGAGCCTGCTGGCCTCCTGTGACCTCCCCGGGTACAGCTGAGACCCATTATGCAACTTTACCTTAAATAGTACTTATTGCCCTGGGTCCTTATATAATCTGAAAACTAACTCTTTTCCAAAGAATGAATTAGAAGGGCAATGTGGAAAATGTAGCCACCAATTACTGCGAGAAACTCCCTTCTCTTTTCCCCTTTTGACTTATCTCATTAAGTAGGCAGTTGATACACAGAATCTTCCAGCTTTTAAAAAATTAATTATTAGTGCCTCTAGGTATGGGAGCCCTGAATCTATGAGACTTCACAACCAGACAAAAACAGAAGGCCTGCTGACTTCCCAGCCAGGCAACTTAATTTCCCAATTATCTGTCCTTGGCAAATTATGGATCTAAATATAACATATTGTAACCTTTGCCATTTTTCCGCAGGGCTGGTGCATCAGTGCCTTGCTCTCTTGTTTTCTCTCTTCCGCTCAAGAAAACAAGGATGGGTGAGAGTGATCTAGATGCTTGTCAAATATGACATTGCTAATTTAACAGGGAAAACCACATGACATTACCCAGCCAGCATCAACAAGGGGAAATGAAAGGGCTTGAGCTCCCCTCGCCCGGACACTGGGAAAGAATTAATTAATAGTTCTGATTTTAGACCCTTCAGACAGCATCTCTGAGGGAAGTGACTGGCTGACTCATCGGAAGCCCTCGCTTGTTATTTCAGGGGGATACTAATTGATGAACGGTGGGAACTGCAATTAGCATAATGTTAGTGGCGGCTGATGGACTCTTATGGGGCAAGCTGGAAGTGGTTCACTTCCCTGAGAAGGTCCCATACCCTGCTGTGGTGAGGTTGAGACCCAGGAACATGAGTGTGAGTGACTTCTAATATATGCTCTAGGGCCAAGCCCCAAACTCCAACAGCTTCTTTCCTGGACTCACACCCCAACCGCCAACAGCTTCTTGGAAATTTCTAACTGCAAGTCCTGAAGGTACCTTTCCCTTAACCATCTTGCCTGACTCCTCGGCTGTTTCATGTTCAAATAGTAGAACTTATAACTTGAGGAGCTGTCGGCAGACAGCCATGTCCATCTGCCTCATCTACTATGGCTTCAGGACACCCCAGCCCTACACTCCAGCCAGGGGCCACTCACACATCCACAGGCACAGCAGGCACTGACTCCACACAGCTCCTCCTTTACCTGCACAGCTCTCCCACAGAGAACCACCTTTTCCTCCCCTCCCTGTGTCTTCACTTATCAAAATTCTACACCGTCCAAGGTTGCCTTCTGTACAAAGACTTCAGGGAATTCCACTAATTGCTTCCAGACTTTGTTTCCTTATTCAGAAAATCATAGCCATCTCTCCCACTCAAATATCTATTTCCTGAAGATGCTTATTTACCTTTCTATTTCCTCCCATCATAATACCCCCAAAGAGAGTATATGGACAATACAGTTTAGTGGGAGGCCAACATAAGCCTGTGAAAAACAGCTGATGTCGTCAGAAAAAAGAATAGCCACTGTAGAAAGTTCTAATGCAGGGAATGAGTTAAGTAAAGGAGAAATTGAGAAGCCAAAAGGGGATGGCGAGGCAACCCAGAAATTATCTCCATGAGGAAGCCTTTGTTATTCTTCAGTTTCAGGAACAAAAACAGTGTTGCAGTGTGCCAGGAACTGGGCTCAGCTCACAGATGTTGGAACTTGCTGCACCTTTTTAGAGCCTTAGCAGAAGCGGGACCCCACCAGAGCCACAGAGAAGACACAGCTGTTGTTGGAGAGGTCCCTTAAGGTAGAGAAAGGAGAAATTACCTGGCTTTTCCCTTTCTCCCACCCAACTACTTCCCACTAATGTCTTCCATTGGCCAAACCCGATGGAAACCAAGTCTGCATAAGATGCTGAGAAGCAAATCTTGCAGGATCTGCTCTCTGAGAGGATGAAGGACAAAGCAGAGGAAGAGTGAGGAGAAGACCTGAAAGCAAACAGATAAATGGCCGGCCCCATGGGTAACCAAATGCTGGCAGTTCATTCTATAAGTATAAGGAGTTTAAAGAGCTTATTGGAGAAGAGACAAGGACACAAACAAGTAGTTGGGGAATGTTTGTTATCTAAGACTAAGCTGAAGCCTGAAAGGCAAAGAGAGATGCCTCCTCTTGTTTATTATCTTAAGCTCTGAAACAGGATCTATGGAAATGAAGTAAAAACATGGGAATAAGTAAATGCCTACTTACAAAGGGATATTTGGAACCGGTTTGGAAGGATACCCCAGGAATTCTCAGGTAGACAAAACATAAGGACCATCAGAAATAAGCCAAAAATTTTTAAAGGGAAAAAATAACTTGCTGGAGAGCTTAGAAAAGAGTCTTCATAGAGGAGTTATAATTTTGATCTAACCTATTTTAAGATTTAGAATATGAGTTAAAAGAGGAAACAAAAGCTAAGAAGTAAACAAGATGTTGTACATTCAGAGAAATGTGTGATTGCTTATGGGGACTGCGGTCTTCTAACCGAGCAAGCGATGCTCCCCTTGTCCTATCCAGAAACATATCTGTGTTCCCTGGTGTGCTTTGGTGAGAAAGTGGTCCTAGCTACTATGATTTGGTAAAAACCCTAACATATGGAGTCATTCTTGCCTTAACAGAGATCTTCTTTTCCACCTGTTTCACCTCCCCACTCTAGATTACCCAGTAGGACAGGCCTCCAAACACACCAACATCTCTGTGAGACAAAGATTGAAGGCTTAAGGACATTGGTCAGCAGGGTGTCCCCATCTCCCTCCTCCTTACTCTACATTACCCAGTAGGATAGGCCCCAAAGAACACCAACATCCCCGTGAGACGGAGATTGATGGCATAAGGATGGTGGCAGGCAAGGTGTCCCCATCTCCCTCCATAAGGGAAAAAAAGAGTGACCCTTCACTATGGAGCAGTGAGTTCTACAGGTTTCCCTGTAACTCTTTGGAAATAATGGTTTTACTTCTCTGGAAGTTTTGAAACTTGTATAACCCCCATGTCCCCACACAGAAAACTTCCTGGAGTGTAGATATGATGGGCAACTTAGCAAATCCTTAGCCAGACCCTTCAAACTCAACAAATGGAGAGTTGGACCTTCCAGCATACCAGGCTGCCATATTTTTCCAATTGGAAGACTTCTTCAAATCTGAGTGTTCAATGGGCCCTTTCTCTAAGACAAGGAGATGATCACAGAGACCCTGGGGTCTCCGAGGTTCCTCAGGACTATGGGATGCAGAAATTCTATTTTCTCTTTAAGGTTAGAGAGACAACCAAAGGGTCTGGGAGGCAGGAGGTGTTGTGTAACATCCTAGAGAAAGCATTAAGATATACAAAAAGAGGCCACCAGTTTGCATTCCTGTTTTAAGACAGTCTTGGTAATACTTCTCCCTGGTGTTTTGTGTTATTCTAGAATATCACAAGGCTGGGGCTCCTTGCAAGTGGGCATCCTCCTTCACTCCCAGCCAGCCCCAGCCTCCCTGTGCTGTGAGAACAGATGATCCTGTGGGAGCCTGGGCTCCTTCCTCCCAGAGTGAAGCATTACAGCCATTTCCACACTCCAGCGCAATTTTCCAGCCCTCACCTCAGATCCATCACACTAATGACTAATTACCAAGATTACATATCATTGCTGTGTTCCACCTGCCATCGTAGGGACTATTTTGTATGTTTAGTGGCCATTCCCTCTTTTAGCCCCAGGACCTAGCATTTTCATAAATTTCCTACCATTCCAAGATGAGAAGGGCATCAAAGCTCCCACTGGCTAACAGCCCCCAGCAGACAGATGCTGCCTACATGGGGTCTGGGAGGGCCAGCGAGGGGCAGGCCCCCCACTCCTACTGCACAGGGGAGATTAAGGAGGCATCACCAATCTTGGGGAGTCAGTTGCAAGGGGTGAAAATAAAGGTGAGCAACTTTTTGTTATTTCATTAATGCTCCCTCAACCCCAGAGAAGCAAGACTTTGACATATTTGGGGATTTTTGTTGGAGGTGGTGTTTTTGTTTTTGTTTCCATGGCTTTTTTTGGGGGGAGGGTGTTGGGTTTTTTTCCTTTTTGTACTGGGGATTGACCCAGGGGCATTCTACCTCTGAGCTGCACCCCTGTCCCTTTTCATTTTGAAACAGGGACTCACTAAGTTGCTGAGGGTCTCCCTAAGTTGCTGGGGCTGGCCTCTAACCTGCAACTCTCCTGTCTTAGCCTCTCAAGTACTGAGATTACAGAAAGACTTTGAATGTTCCAAGATGTCTGTGAATAACCAGCTTCCTGCCATTAACATTCCACTTAGTTGTGGAATGGACAATGTGAAATCTGCTTTGGAAATGCTATGTGGTTTGGCCAGAACCAGACCTTATGTTAGAGACAGGAGCAACAACCGATTTGGGAGCATAGATTTGGATTCAGTATCAGCTGGGCACGGTGGTGCATGCCTGTAATCCCAGTACTTGGGAGGCTGAGACAAGAGGATCTCAGGTTTGAAGCCAGCCTTAGCAACTTAATGAGACCCTGTTTCAAAATAAAAAAATAAATAAAAGGGGGTGGGTGTGTAGCTCAGAGGTAGAATACTCCTGGATTCTATCCCTAGTACCAAAAATAAAAATAAAATATTTGGTCTCAATACTCACTATCAATGAATATTAAGAATGAAACGATACAACATTAACACCCTTTTTCCTGAGAGAAGAGCATGAAGAAATTGACAGAAGCTCTGTTTCTATTATCTTATTTGAACCTTTATGGGATTTCTGCTATCATTTGATTAGGATTGCTCCCTTCTTTGTGTATTTCTGCTGTCTGCTGGCAGTTGATTCTGTGTTCTCCAGTGAAACTCACAGCAGAATTAGTGTCCTTGCAAAATACCTTTACATATTCAGAGGTCTCATTTGGGAAGAGAGTAGCAGAAAACCTCGAGTTTCCTGATTTTTTTCTATGACTCTCAGGAACAGAGGTTCTGTCCTGAGAATATTATCTAAAGGTTCTGTCAAAAAAGCAGCATTATGAATGCAGGTAACAAAAATTATTTTGCTATATTCTACACTTATCGCTCATTTATTCCTGGGCATCAATATTTCTATTTCTTTGTTCTTACTCAAGAGCTGTATAGCCATGCACCACATAGTGATGCTTTAGTCAGCAATGGACGCCATATACAAAGGTGGTTCCATAAGGTTATAATGGAGCCGCGCAGTTCCTATCACCTAGTGACATCGTAGCTGTAATGACATCATAGCGCAACATATTCCTCACATGTTTGTGATGATGCAGCTATAAACAAAGCTATGCACGTGTAAGTACATACAGTGTAAAATACCAGATGACGATAGTCTGTAGCTATGTTGCTGGTTTATGTATTTGCTATACTTTTTACTGTTATATATGAAAAAATTAAGTATAAAGCAGTACACCATATTACTTCAACAATAGCCTCATACATCTTGTGTTCACAAGTCTCTTGATTTCATCATTTTCTCTTGCATTTGATTTAGTCTTGTGTCCTAGGAGCTATCTATAATCTATCTATCATCTATCTGTCTACACACATATATACATATATATTATAATAAAATATATACACACCATATATGTACATATATACATATATATGTATAATTATGTATGTATGTGTACATTTATACTATATATATGATTAGTCTTATGTCCTATTTTATATTTTATATATGATTTGATATATGATTTTTATATATGATTATATATTGTATATGACTTAGTCTTGTGTCCTAAGAGCCATAGGCTAATTTACATATATATATACATATATATATAATTATGTAT
>PVJS01009098.1:0-34503 GCA_004027185.1 Glis glis
CTTTGGTGTTAACATACATGCACACAGCTCTTGGTGTCCCTCCCCCCCGCCTCCTCCCCGGCGCCCCCCCACATGTAGCACTGAGAATGATGTTGGTATAATCTCATATATACACCTTGTTTATGACAGTAATTCCATGGATTCACTACTTTCTTACCCTTCCCCTTCCCTTGTACCCCTTCCCTTGCACCACTGAGGGTTCTCCATTGTCATTGGAGTCCCTTTTGTGTCCCCACTACTCCCTAAGTTGCACATATTCATGAAAACATATGACCCTTCATTTTTTGTGATTGGCTAATCTCACTTAACATAATGTTGAGTATTTCTTCGAACATCATGGAGCAGCATCCTCGCCCTCTTTCTTTCTCTGCCTCCCTCCCCTCCCCTTTTTCTCTCTCCCCTCATTTTCTGTCTCTTCTTTTGCACTTGTCCTTACTTCCACTTTTGTCTCTGGTAAAAAAAAATACATAAAATAACAATTCTGTCAGACAAGGGAAATATTTACAACTTCCTATTGAACTCAGTGTACAAGGGAAGAAGCCCCCAGGGCTGCAGTGTACTATAGCAGTTTTCAACTTTTTATTTATGTGTAGATTTCTGCTCGGAAACCTACAGCCTAAAGTGGACAGGGCTGGCCAACGCCATCGGGCCAAGAAATCAAGTGCCATTTCTCACCTCTGCGTCATAAATGCCATGCAGCGTCCCTTCATTTTTGTTCTTTCTTTGTTTCACATTTATTTATTTATTTTTATTTACTAATTTTTATTGTTACTTTCGCTTTTATTTGGGGCATTATAATTATGCATACTGAGGTATAGAGTGATAGGAGCACACATGCACACAACTCTTGGAGCCCCTCCCTCTGGGTCCCACCCCTCCCCCCTCCCTATACAAGCCTTTGATATTGGAATCGGTAACTTTATATACGTACATAGCATTTAATAATGCTATTTAACAACTGTCCCATTGTTTATGTCTCGGTCCCCCTCGTCTCCTTCCCTTAAGCCCCTCCATCACTCCATTGAAATCTCTGCTCTTCTACCTGATGTTACTCTGGTTTCCCAATTTCGATCTAGCTTCCATATATGTGAGAAAACATAACAGCTATTCATTTTTTTTGAGACTGGCTAATCTTGCTTAGCATAATATTCTCAAGTTCCATCCATTTTCCTGCAAATGATATAATTTTGCTAAAATGCTTCCAGGGTTAGCACCAGGACACCCCGCCATCACCTCCAGTTGAACATCTTTAAAGCCACATTCGTTGCCTTTTCTTTAAAATGACTACCTTGCTTGACCCTCAGTTTCTCTGGCCCCAAACCCTCCACTGTTCCCCCACCTGCTGCAGCACATGAACCTGACTCCTTGGCCCTAAGAACACGGCATGGAGGAAGGCAACTGGTCTTCAGTCTCACAGTTCTGGGTTCACATCTGTCTCTGACCCTTGGCTGAGTCAACCAACCCTGCGTACCAATAAAGGAGGGAACACTGCCTGCAGACAGCGCTGATAAAACCAAGTCAGACAGGTGATGCTTTCCTTCACTCTGCCTATTTTTCTTGAGCACTTGCTTTGTGCCAGACAATATGCTTGGTTTTGGGATCAAATACCCTATCCTCCTGGAGTTTCTAGTATAGCATTTAGTAAGGGCCCATCACACTGAAGCTGCTAGCTATATATGATTACTGCCTTCCATTCCAGGCTATCTCATCTGGCTTAGCCCAGCTTCCTGCCCCTATTTCCCTCCTGTCCATTCTTCTAAAAAAGATGTTCTGCACAGAGTGCCTAGATGCATCGGGCACTTTCTTGCTTCTTTTTTTTTGGCGGTACCGGGGATTGAACCCAGGAGCGTTCTACCTCCGCACTACACCCCCGGCCCTATTTTTTATACTTTATTTTGAAACCGGGTCTCACGAAGTTGCGTAGGGCCTCACCAAGTAGCTGAGGCTGGCCGCGAACCTGGATCCTCCGGTCTCCGCCTCCCAAGTACTGGGATTACAAGCGTGCTCCACCACGCCCGGCCACTTTCCTGCTTCTTCACTTTGTCTTAACTTCTAACAACCTAGAAGGTCTTTTTCTTTACTTTCTATACATTTATATCGTTTTTACTCTTCAAGAATTAGCTGGTCCCTTGAAGTTATTCTAGATTATTTTATTTATTTATTTGTGGAACTGGGGTTTGAACCCAGGGGCATTCTACCTCCAAGCTATACCCCAGCCATATTTTCATTTGTTTGTTTTGAAACAGGGTCTTGCTAGGTTGCTGAGAGTCTCGCTACAATTCTAAGGCTGTTTTCAAAACTGTAAATTTCCTGTCTCAGTCTCCCAAGTACTAGGATTAGAGGTGTACACCATCTCACCCAGCTCTAGATGATTTTAGACAGCAATTCCTTCTCCCTCCTCTGAATTTTTGTAGCAATGATCCTCACCATTAAGCAAGAGAAAAACCACTTAAGGATATTGTTCACAGGGAGACTCTCAGGCCTCATTTCCCACATACTAAGTTATACTCCAGGTACCATCACAGGGAGATCAAAAGTATAGAGTTTGGAAAAATACATGGTACCATCCTGGGCAGAGCATGATTGCTATTATCCCACTGAGAATTGCAGGTCCAGATTTGAGGGCAGTTGGTCACATCCACCAGGACTGATCAATTGGGCACAACACAGACTACCAGAATGTGGTCCAAGTCAAGTTCGATGAGGCCAGGGAGGAACAACACAGTGAAGCACCAGGCTCCAGAACAGAGAAGCCATTGCTTCTGCTGGAGACCGGATCCGCGGCCCTCGGAGGGTGGTTCTCAGCAGCAGCAACCTCACTGGGAATTTGTTGAAAATGCACATATTGAGTCTCAGCCCAGACCCATTGCATTATTTTACTAGGGCCATCCTAACAAAGCACTACAGACCGGAGAGGAGGGGGTGGGGGGTCATACTACAGGAAGTTATTTTCTCACAGTCCTGGAGACTGGAAACCCCAAATCAAGGTGCCAACGGGTTTGGCATCTTCTGTGGGCTCTCCCTGGCTGGTAGGGCCTCCTCTCACTGTGTCCTGTTCTGCTGCTCTTACACGGAATCGATTCACGTTGAATTAGGGCCCGCCCACATGAGCTCATTTTACTTTTATTATCCATTTCAAGGCTCTGTCTCCAAATGCAGCCCAATTCTGAGATACTGGCAACCAGGACTCCAACACGTGAATTTGGGGTGAGAGGACACAAACCCACAACAGCTACTGAATCAGAAACCAGAGGTGACGTCCAGCAATCCAGGTTTTATCAAACCCTCCAGGTGGTTCTAAAGAGCACTGGAGTTTGAGAACTTCTAGATATAGCACACGGGAGGCTGGACAATGCTGAGTGAGGTACTGAAAACCACATAGAGGTTAAGGGCTTGCGAACAGTGTTTTATATAGCCTTATACTCATATTCATGGTTATAGTATATAGCCTTATACTCATATATATAGCCTTATACTCATATTCATAGCCTTATACTCATATATAGCCTTATACTCATATATAGCCTTTATATAGCCTTATACTTTTATATAGCCTTATATATAGCCTTATACTCATATATAGCCTTATACTCATATTATATAGCCTTATACTCATATATAGCCTTATACTCATATTCATGGTTATAGTATACCAGGAGCTGCAGGACGGGGAGAAAGTTCCCACTCACTGTGGTCCTACTGGGTGTTCATGGGGTGGGGTTCTTCCATCCCAAGGGGGAAGCTTGGTTAACTTCATTTTAGTGCTTTGTCATTGTCTCTGGTCTCCAAGGTCCAGTGAGAGCCCCACTGCCTGGGTATCTGTGGCTGACTCCTGCTAACCATACAGGATGTGGAACGTCTCCACTACTCCATGCCTGGTTGAAAGAAGTACAGAGGGGGTTGTAGCTAACTAACATTAGTATACAAGGCCAACCTTCCTGCCCACTGGCCTTTCTGATGGAGTTCTGAGTGTTAATGTCCTCTGACCACTGGGATCTGATGGA
Organism: Glis glis; assembly: GCA_004027185.1. Taxonomy (NCBI): domain Eukaryota; kingdom Metazoa; phylum Chordata; class Mammalia; order Rodentia; family Gliridae; genus Glis; species Glis glis. The sequence continues at coordinate 4,005 of PVJS01009098.1, forward strand.
GTTCTGAGGGTCACTGTCCTCTGACCACTGGGAGAAGACAGAAGGCAGTGGAAGGAAGAATTGAGTCCCCTGCTGACCTTTACACTTAGTGCAGCCCGCTTTCCTTCATGGCACAACCCCCAATTTGACCCTTTACCATCTTTGTCACTTGAGAGAGTCAAGGTCCATCAAAATCTCTAACTTGCCTAGCACCACAAACCCTCCTTTCTCATAAGTCTCTGTACTGCACCCAGTCTGGTCCCACCACTCACACCCCTAATTATTTGATGCTTACATAGACTGGACTTGAATTTCTTAAGCCCTGAACTTGTGATACTGGATTTGGACTCTTCCCTTTGGCAGTTTTCATCCATCTGGGTTCTGGCTCCCTCCCACTTACTTTTCCCTGCAGGAGTTCCCAGTATTTTGCCCAGGGGAACCATGTTATTTACAGCATCGCACCCAGCACATGGTAGCTGATTAGCTTCCTTATTGGCTAAGCAGTAGCTATAGAGCAGACATTTAAGTCAGGCCACTGGGATATTCATTTGCTTATTTAGAAATGAAAAGAAGTTACTGATAGGACTGCTCTGAAATGTTCTGTCTTTCTCAGGGACTTTTTTTAAAACAGAAAATTAAATGTGGCCCGGCATGGTGGCTCACACCTGTAATCCTTGTACTTGAGAGGCTGAGACAGGAGGAGTGCAGATTTGAGGCCAGTCTCAGCTGCTTAGCAAGGCCCTCAGCAACTTAATGAGACCTTCTTTCAAAATAAAATTTAAAATAGGGCTGAGGGTGTAGCTCAGAGGTAGAATACCCCTGGGTTCAAGCCCCAGTACCCCCCCACACACAAATTAAATGTTAGAAACTCATAATACTCATAAAAACAAAACAGGTGCTAAACAGGGGCCACTGAGGTTTTAAAGAAAATTTTAATGAATTCAAAAGTTAAGAGGCTTTGAGTTTATTAACTACAGTCATATTTTATTCTCAAATAAAAGAGTAAAGTTTTCAAAAGATAACAAGAAAAATTATCTATAGTCAAAAATAATTTTAGTATCACACCCAGCAATATTTAACATTCGACTGTTGGACTTAATTATTCTAAAAAAATTTCATGTACAGGGTATAGCTGTTACTGTGTTACCAGAATTCACAGGTCTGCTGCTTGCCTTTCTACCATACAATTTAGGAGACAAGTTGGTAGAGGCAACTAAAGCTATCCTTTAGGAAGATGAGGGAGACCTTCTCTGTCTAAAATCTCCATCTTTTTTTCAGGTGTATGCAGCTTTTATAAGAAGAAAGAGGGACAGTGAGACAAAAGGAAGAAATATACATATGCAGATTTAGCTAAGCTGTGCTAACCAGAAAATATGTTGCAATTCCAGTTTTCAACTCTTTCTGGTGCCAACCTAGGCACCAATTCTTCAGTTTCCAGTCTCAGAATGAGGAAACTCAGTTGCAGAGAAACAATTTATCAGCAAATTGGGGGAGATTGGGGCTCTGTTACAATTCTGATGTCCACAAAGCTTATGAGAAGACATCATGAAGCCAAATGGCTCGCCGTTTTCATGTTTTGTTTAACAAAGTGCATTGAAATTTGTCGGTGAGAAGACACTGAACATGTTAATGCATGATTAGAAAGTTTATTAGTGCAGCCAAAGAGTATGGTTATAAAATGTAATGGGAAGAGGAGTTAATTAGTCTCTAAAAGAAATTTGAATGAGGCCTTTGAAGGAGCCAGTAGGAAAGGAAGATGTTCTTTTTGCAACAATTTAGTTCATTTTAAATATTCTCAGAACCTTCTCTTCCTACCCTCTCCCCTCTTATTTCTCTTCTAGTATCAAACAACTCAAAGTACAACCTTATGGTATTCTGACAGATTTTTTTTTATCATTGATTGCAATGCAAAAATGATAGCACAAAATCACGCCATTTGCAGGAAAACGGATGGAACTCGAGAATATCATACTAAGCAAGTACAGCCAGTCTCAAAAAACGAGTAGATGTACGTTTTCTCTCATATATGAAAGCTAGAGAGATATTCAGAAATAAGGGCAACATCAGATAGATGAGCAGAGACTCCAGGGGAGTGATTGAAAGGGATTAGGGAAGGAAAATGAAGTCATAATGAGAGTAATAGTTGAAATAATGCTATGAATGTATACAAAACTACCAATTCCAATATCAATGACATGTGTGGGGAGGGGAGGGACTTGGTGGGGAGGGCACCAAAAGCTGTGTGCATGTATCTGTCTGACACTCTATACCCCAATATGATGTAAAATTACAATGCACCAAATTAAAAAATGATAGAAATCCCAAGAAAACCTCCATGATGATTTTCAAAATTGCTATTAATATTCAACAAGGGAAGTGGTACAAGGGAAGGAGGAGGGCAAGAAAGAAGTGAACTAATGGAATTAATATCATAAAAAATATGTACATGTGAAAATATACCAACATTATTCTTGGTACTTCATACAGGTGGGAGGAGGCAGGGGGGACACTAAGAGCTGTGTGCATATATGTTAACATCAAATAGATATTAATTGTGATGTAAGACTCCAATGCACCAAAAGCACGTTAAAAAAAGTCTAAAAAATTATTCTTTAAATGCAATTGTTAAGACCCTAGCTGTGCAGAGATGTTCCGTTTTTCTAAATAGAAGTGATATTGACTATCACAGTGCTTCAGACAACCACAGTACGACATCAGCAAATAATTGCTAAAGGAACGTACACTTTTCTAAACTGGAAATATACTATGCAATATTCAACTTGGTTCCATTAGTGAAGTAAACATAAAGCATGGGCACCCAGTATGAAGACAACAAAAAGTGCAACTTGTACCCTGACAGGCTCATTATGGATTTCTTAGGATAACATTAAAAAGAGTCTCACGATAACTTTTTAAATGCTTTCAGGAACAGACTGAGCTGATGATTATCATTATCTCGATTCCTTCAGAGTTTGAAGAATGTGTTTTATCACCTCCCCTACTGTGATTTTTGCAGCTCCGATAGCCATTTCTAAAAAGCATTTTGAGTGTGGGGAGTGAATTAGTAAATATTTTGCTTGCAGCTTTAAAATGTTAATCCTGGAGGCTGTGGATTTATGTATAGCTCTATGTAGTATCGTGCACACTGATTATTCTACTTTTAGATCTCTAGTTGTCATGCCAAGCACTTAAAGTTTCTTGATTGTGTATAATTCTAACTCTGGCTCACAGTCAGCAAAAAGGCGATTTGTTGTGAGGCTACAATGAGTGTCTAATGGAAAGTAAGGATGCTTGATCAGAGGAATGGCTTAGAAGTAAGTCCACCTGCTCTCTGCCTTGCTCATCCTTGCTACCCTCTGGTCATATAGGCTCATTCTTCCTCTTGAGTCTCCATGGTGGAAAACAGATGCAAAAACATGTCCCATATTTACATCTCCACCCCTCAAAAGAACAGCTAGACTCTATGTGAACTCTTGCAATTACTAAGACCCTGGTGTATTGATCAGGGTTCACCAGAGTAACAGAACTCACAGGATATGTATATGGTAAAAGGGGATTTATCAAATCAGTTTAGTCCAAAGCAGTATAGTCCCAAGTGGCCATCTGCACATGGAGAGCCTGAGGAACCAGTAGCTGGTCGAGTAGCCCAAGAGCTGGGGTCTCAGAATCAGAGGGACCGGTAATGCAGTCCCAGTCCAGGGTGGAAAGGCGAGGACACTTTCCAGAGAAATGATGGTGAAAGTTCAGTTTGAAGAGCTGAAGGGGCGATATCCCAGGAGAGAGCAGACATGATTTTCTCAGGAAGAACCACACATGAATTCATGTAGGTTTCTCCTTTTTATCCAGGTCTGCAGCTATCTGAACAGTGCTGCCTACAGTCAGGGCAGGACTTCCCCTTCAATCTGCCATTACACAACCCAGTCATCTCATCAACACACCCAGAGTCACATAATCTTGGATGTTTCATAATCCAGTCAAGATGACACTCCACACCAACCATCACACTTGGGAAGGATCCTGTTGGACCAGCCTGGGTTGTGCCTGGCCCTGATCCAATGGTTAGCGACCAGTGGCAAAGTCAACACCATCCAAATATGTTAGGTCCCATATGAAAATAAGGGAAAGGAACAAGGAGGGCAGTTCCCAGAGACAAGGGTACTGGGAGAATTATCCGTAGGGAGCCCATCACATTGTGCTAATTTGATATTATTTCAGAAAATGATTGCTAAGCTGTGGCTGGAAACTGATAGGAATAATTGAGGCAGACAAGACTGATGTTGGTGTGATAGGGAATGAGGTGCAGAGGCCTCTTCTCATTCAGATGTATAAATGAGCCAAGGTATCGAGTAATTTCCACATTTCCAATTTCTATCATAATTGACCTTCATCTCTTTGGGTCCTAATTTCAATAGAGCAGACAATTTGATCTGCTTAACACATATGTCATATTGTGTTATTCCTTGACTTAAAACCATAAATGGCTTCTCCCCGCACCCAGGATGAAAGCCTGTTGTGATTCTGCCCACTGCCACCTCTCTGACTGCACCCTTCCTCCCTTTGCTCAGCCACAGTGGCCTCCCAAATCTATCAACAGGAAGCATGCCTGCCTCAGGGCCCTGGTACCTGCTCTTTCTTCTGGCTGGAGAGATTTTTGCTCTTGCCTTCCTCAGATCTTTTTAAAAATGCCACTTTATCAGTGAGGCCTTGCCTCCCCACCCTTTTAAAACTTTTGATTTCCCCCAAATTTTCCAAAATTTGGTTCCCAAAATTTCCCTTGGGTACACCACCTTATATACCAGTTTGTATAGAGCATATTAATTTATTTTGCTTATAATTATCTTCTTCCATCAGAATGTAGCTCCATGCAGCTGGGCATGGTGGAACATGCCTGTGATCCTAGTACTTATGAGGCTAAAACAGAAGGATCGCAGGTTCAAAGCCATCCTCAGCACCTTAATGAGGTTCTCAGCAACATAGTGAGACCCTGTTTCCTAATAAAAACATAAAATCGGATGAAATTGGAGGTAAAATGCCCTGGGTTGAATCCTCAGCACAACACACACACAAAAAAAGAATATAGCTCCATGCACATTTGGGGTTTTATTTATGCTCTATGCCCACTGCCTAGAACAGTGCCAGCAACATGGAAGGTAGTCAGTAAATATGTGTTCTTTAAGTGGATGGATGCATATTATGTATATGCTGCCTAGTGTCAAGGGGAAAATGGAGTGCAGGTTTATGCACACGTTATGGCTGGAAACTGTGGTTGGTGCTTCAGCTGCTTCATTCATCGACATTTAAGACTAAACCAGTGAATCCAAGATTATTCCCATCTTGCTGTTGTAACTATGGAGGCCCCCAAAGGGAAGCCATTGTTCAAGTTGTTAAACTCTAGGGGTGTAAACATGTAGGCCTAGGTCAGTTTGACACTTCTCACAAAGGCATTTTTCTTCCACACTTTTAGTGGCCAATCTGCCTCTCCCTTTTTCCCTTCCACCTTCTCCTCTTCTAGAGAGTCTACTACTGTTCTTCCTGTTCTCTTTTTTTCATCTTCTGCAAACTATTTCCTCCTTCCTCAGTCAATATGATGTTTTAATTTCAACTTTACCAAAAAATTCCTTAAATTGGATCTTTTCAGAATTATTCTTACCAATTCAGAGTTTCTGAGATGCAAGAGCAGCAGCATGATTTGACCACTTTTCCTGTCTCTGCAGACGTGATCTCATTTTGTTCTCTATTTGTTAAGTCTCAGTCTCGTTGGAATCAAGTCCAGTGGGAGCAGCCAAGACCCAACCTTCATTCCGGACTAACTGAGAGGAGTTTACCATCTGAAATACCATAGAACTACCAAGGTCCACTAGATAATATCTTTCAGTACTTAATTATACAAGATTAAACTCTACACACACATTTTGCATCTATAGCACATACATTGGAAGTGTGTAAGAATAATCTTTAAATTAGTCCATGAATTTATGTCATATGAAAGGTTAATGTAACAAAAGTTTGAGGGATTTAAAAATCACTGTAAGACCCTAATTTCCAATGAATTATTTTTAATAATCTCTAAAATATATTTATGTAGAAATGAAGTAGTTGAGACTTATCTATTGTAACTGGAGGAAGTAAATTAAATCAAATAAGCTATGAAGCTATAATAAAATGGCCTTATGATTTATTGTAAGGTATTTGCATCCTGAATAACACTATGTAAGCACATCTGTGCATCAGCAGTTTCATAAAGTTCTGTTGTGCTCGTGCACATTGATTAATAAGAAGTTAACCTGAGTTTACTTGCTTGATTTATTCATTCATCTGCTCAAGGCAATTTAACACTTTGAGATACAGCAGCGATGTTGCATAATGATGCTCACAATCTTGATCCCAATATTGAAGATGGAGTGAGAGGTACGCAAAATAAATATTTAATACAAGGAGAGTGAGCAGAAAAGAGTAATAGGCTTTGCTCTGGTCCCGTGTTAGAGCCACTCAAAAAAAATCTGCAAATAGCACTCCATTGGTCATCCAGGCTCAGTCTCTCTCTATGTACATCTTAGCTCCACTCTCCCAGTTTGAGTCCATTAAGAGGTAGTTTTTTTTTGCCTTGTAGGGGCAAGATGGTGGCTAGCTGTTCCAGGTTTACCTCCTACTAATGCAAAAATATTCTGGAATTGTGTCTCTGGAATAGACCTTGGAACATTTTGCACTGGGTCATGTGTGGGTAAAAGCAATTCCCCAAGTAAAACTTCAGGATTGTTATTTTCAAAAGAGAGAGCAGCTCTGAGTATACAAAACCAAGAGATCTTTCTTGCCCCATGGGGACATCTAAACTACTCTGATAGGAAGAGATGGAGCAAATCATGTTTCTTCCTGTTCAGAAAGAAGGGTTTAGCCAAGCATGGTGGTGCACACCTCTAATCCTAGTACTTGGGAGCTGAGACAGAAGGATGGCAGGTTTGAGGCCAGTCTCATCAACTTAGAGACCCTGTTTCAAAATGAAAAATAAAATAGGTTCGGGGGTGTAGCTTAGAGATAGAATGCCCCTGGATTCAATCCCTAGCATCAAAAAAAGTCTTGTTTCTTGATTAGAAGACAGAAATATTGACTTCTCAGTGTCTAATCACACACACACACACACACACACACACACACACACACACACAGATTTAGAGATAGGATAAAAAGAAGGTAAAAATCAAAGCAAAATCAATAAAAGCACCAGACTTCAGGAGTATACTAAAATGTAGAAAATTTATAAAGATGAGCTTAACATTTCAGAAGAAATCATTATCTGGGTAACAATCTCCCCCAAACTTGCCACTTCCTGGTGAAATAGAGGGTCAAATGAGGTTTGTATCTAATTAATGTCCTTGACTCTGTAGATGAGGCCTAAGTTAAGTGTTCTAACTCACACCATATGGTTTAGTTACATTGAATCTTTCAATTCAGTTTAATTGGCCTAAAGTTTCAGGGCAAGATCCCATTCAAGCAGTGTTGATCCAGCAGTGTCTGACTCCGCATGGTCCCCCATTGTCATTCAGAGGTCACTTCTGGGATCCAGGGAAAGACCAATGTTTTGAGTGTGTTGCTAGTGCTACTATAATGGGTGTGCATCTATATTTGAGGGCAGAAAATCAACTAAATGGCAAGAATTAGCCTAGACTAAATTTAAATAGTCAAACTGAGCCAACTTAATCTAGGGGGATTTCACCAGAAGAAGTGCAGGTTTACAGACATCTGAACTCATCAAGGATTTTCCTATTTGTGTGAGCAATTGCTGATTGTACATGGTGCCAAAGTATGGTAATTCAGCTGATATTTAAGGGCTCTGAGACTACAACAATGGCCCCTGGAAATGTAATTTTTAACTTTGACATGCTCCCTCAACCCTAAGATAAAACAAGGGGAAAAAAAAGAAGAAGAAGAAGAAAAAAAAAACTCATTTATTTCCTCCGACCTACCCAGACTTGTACATGTGTTATCTGGGCTGGCCGCAGTTTCTTTTTCCTTGAGTTCTGACCTTTAGTATCTTCTTTAATAAATGTAATATCCTATCCCAACCAATGTTTTTTATTTCCTTAGAATGAACATTAAATGAGAAGAAAGCAAAAGGAGTAGACCGCACAAGGAAATTCACACTTAAAAGTTCAGTAACGCAGTGTCCCTATGGCGGCAGCTGGGAAGAAGCTGTCTTTGAGAAGGGGCCTCTGCTCCCACCTCACAACTCTCGGTCAGAGATGAAAACATGGACAGTTGACCGGCATCTCACCCCTTGCTTGATATTTGCATCCTGAGGAACTTGGTAATACAAGAACGGTTCCTTGGATGGAATGAGTGCTGATTTTTACAATGCGTAAGAGAGGTCGCTGATCCTGCAAACTATGAAATCCACAGTCTGCTTAATTCACAGTCATATTTCATCATGACTTTCCCCCTTCACGATTGATATTCTAGATATTGAACCTGATGATTTTGCCAATAAGGAAGATTTTAGTCACAGGGCAGAAAAAGTTAATTTTATTCCAGCATTGAAGTAGAAGAAATATAGAGTAACAGGGTCAGGGCCATAAAACTGTTTTTCAATTTTGGGTAATATCCATAGCACTGTTATCATTCATTATGAACTAAAAAGCATAGCAATATTGACACTTTTTTTGTGGTACTGGGGATGGAACCCAGGGGCATTCTACCTCTGAGCTATACCGTCAGCACTATTTTATTTATTTATTTATTTATTTATTTATTTATTTATTTATTTTGCAGTACTGGGGATTGAACCCAGGGGCATTCTAACTCCAAGCTACACCCCAGCCCTATTTTTTATTCTTTGTTTTGAAACAGGGTCTCACTAAGTTTTGGAGGGCCTCACTAAGTAGCTGAGGCTGGCCGCGAACCTGTGATACTCCTGTCTCAGCCTCCCAAGTACTGCGATTACAAGCGTGCGCCACCACACCTGGCTTATTCTTTTGTTTTGAAACAGGATCTCACTAAGTTGCAGAGGGCCTCACTAAGTTGCTGAGGCTGGCCATGAACCTGTAATGCTACTGCGAGCCTCCCAAATACTGGGCTTACAAGCTTGTGCTGCTACTACACTCAACTGAAACATTTTACTTTTATATTTACACTAGTGGCTTTGATTTATGATGTGTTAATTTTTTCATGTATCAGAATCATAAAATTAGGAAGGCATATCATGGTATGCTTTTAGTCAAAGTGATCAATATTTTTTAAATTGGTATATGGAATACTGGTAAATGACAGTTATTTCTTTTTAAATGACAGGTAAACAAAACACGGAAAATCTGTTTAGGTATTATTAATTAAATAATTAATAAATGATAGAAAAGTAATAAAAATTCCATTCTCCCACATAAATATGTGTATATATATGTTCATTTGAATACATTATTGCTTCAACTTCTTTTTGCAGCTTTCCAATATACAGTGTTTTACATTTGAACTCAGTAAACAGTTGTAGTAAAATGAGGGAGGAAGCTAAGGGAATGAATGATCAAAGAAGATTCCCATGTACATGGACTCCATTTTGGTGGAGACCAGCCTCAGCAACTTAGCAAGACTCTCAGCAACCTAGCAAGACCCTGTTTCAAAACAAGCAAAAAAAAATTTGAATAAAAAGGGCTGGGGATGTAACTCAGAGGTAGAATGTCCCTGGGTATAATCCCCAGTACCACAAAACAAATAAACAAACGAACAAAACAAATAAGTAATGCTTCTATGCATATTCATGCATGTATGTATCTATAGATGGATGCGCGCTTATAACAAATTCTATTGCATGATGTAGGGTTCTTCCTAACCTTTACTAATTTCATATTTGTGATTCTCTGTCCAATGGTTAGAAATATAAATGTGAATAATGCCACAAAATCTCGCCCTGCTATAGTTGGATCTTAAATGTCCTCCAAAGGCTTTTGTTAAAGGCTTGGGCCCCAGCTTGGCACTATTGGGAAGTGGTGGAACCTTTAAGAGGTGGAGCCTAGTAGGAGGCTTTTGGGTCATTGGGGGCATGTGAAGGGCAGAGTGGGACTCCTGCCGCTTCCTCTACCTACCCACCATGAGGTGAGCGGCTTTGCTACTCCATGCACTCCCCACCATGATCTGCTTCCTGCCTTGCAACAGGCCCAAAAGTAACAAGGCCAGCTGAGTACAGACCGGAACCTCTGAAGCCCAAATAAACCTTTTGTCTTTATAAATTAATTGTTTCTGGTATTTTTTACAGTAAGGGGAAACTGACTAATACAGGTCCTAAATTCAAAATTATTAACTAAATTGTTGCTTTTTTTGGTGGTAGTACTGGGTTTTGAACTCAAGAGCACTCTGCCTAAGTTACTGACACTAGCCTTGAACTTGTGATCCTCCTGTCTTGAGCTGCCAAGTACTGGGATTACAAGCGTGTGCCGCCACACCTGACACTCAGATATTTTAGACAGGCAGAGACTAGTGCTCTGTGAAAGTATGTTCTTCTCACACATCACCCCAATTTGTATCTTCTGTTTAGAAAAACTATAGTCAGAAACCACCCAGTCATTCTAGTGGCTCTAGAAATAAGACAACATGGCCATGGTTGTTGATAGCCATTGGCCCTGAACAGGGTGGAGAAAAAGATAATTTTCTAAGACATAAGATTCAAGACGAATTATTGTGGTCTCCATTCCACCTCAGAAACAGGGATGTAGACATTTTATCTAGCCCATCCATTTACAACATGACTAATACCTCTAATTCTTTGAACATCAAGAAAAATGTATTTCCAGACCTATAAAAGAATGTAAGCAGGCAGGTACTTGATTGTACAGGGTTATGCACTTTTAAGAATTTGAAATTCTTTGTAGGGATCTGTACCTTTATAGAAATGTAAAAACATTCCACTTAGTCCTTTATTAAGAATAGTGGAGTCTAAATTATAGCCTTTTCTCATTTATGGTGACAGACCAAACAACTATTTGTCTTTATTTTCCACTGACCTATGTCTTAAATCTAATAAACAGCAAAATTTAAAGTACTGCCCAGTGCCTTATGCTCTAGTGATTGATTCTTAACCCTGACTGCCCAACAGATTCAGCCAAGCCATGGTTTGTGGTTTCCCTGTAAACCAAGAGTAGTTAACATTTCTCCTTTTTTGCACATTTTAAAACAAATTCTATTCACATAGTGATATTTCTGAATTGACTTATTTCCTTCTCTTCTCCAGATGAAACTTTCACCATCATCTTATCTTATGGTTCTCAGTACTGACTATGCATTTCAAATATCTGGGAGACTTCGTATTTTATTCTTGTTTAATTAATGTCAGTCCTACCCTCCCTTAAAGATTCTGACTTAATTGATTGGGATGAAGCCCAGCATTGATTTTTTCCACCACAACTGCCTAGGAGGCTCTAATGTGAGAACCGTTGGCTTAGTCTATAATCTAACAACTGACTTCTTTTCCCTTTTCTTGTTCTCTGTGTTTCTCTTTCCCATTAATGTTGCATATTGAGGGCTCATTTCCCCTCTCCACTGCTTAGCAATTCAGTTTCTGTTCTGAGAACATCAGAAGCCTAAGAAGAGACATCCCTCCACCTCTGAGGGAGCTGAACACAGAGGCAGCTCTTCTCAAAGGCCGAGAGATGCTAAGAGAAGACTGAAGAATTCAGGATTAAAGTCTATTCCTTCTGTGCATCTCGTCATAGAATCATAGAGGGTTAGGCTTAAAGGGACCTCAGCTGTCATGTTATAGTACTCTTCTGTTTTCCAGAGGAAGAAACAAAAGCAAGAAAACATAGAGATCAAAGAATGAGTGATAGATGGTAGAACCCAGATGAGGCCAAGGTTGTAGGGCACCCAGGCTTTCTCTGTCTCTACTCCATCCTGTGGCAACACCTGTCATGGTAGTGTATACGAGTCTCTTCAGCTAAGTGTCCAGGTAGAGAAAAGTCATTTCATTACTGTAGGTGGGTCCACCTACAAGCATGGGGTTCCTGTACATGTTAGGCCTTCAAACAAAATTAGAAAATTTTGTCATCAGTGGCAACATTTCAACGTACTAGTTACTATTTGAAAATGTAAAAATATTCAATTTATTCCATTAGTCAGAATAGTTGAGTCTCAATTATAGCCTTTACTCATTTATGGTGTCAGACCACACCAGCAACTCTGTATTTTCTTCAGTCTGGAACCTAATAAGAAGCAAATATAAAAGTACTGCATAGGCCTAGTAAGCTTTTAAATTTCCAAGTTGCTAACCTTCAGTCATATTATTCTATGATGTAAAATTAGTATCAAGGAGTTACGAGTTGTTTGAACACTAAACACTATCATTTATTTATGACTCTATTGTTGAAACTCATGTTATTGTGTATTGATGTGGTCTATCTCCAAGTCTTATAAATTTGAAAAAATTTAAATATCCATGTCATGAGCATATTACTGAAATTGAAGAGATTGTATTGACACTGAAATCATCAAGAGGGGTGGGGATGAAGGCAAAGATCAAATTGTACATTTTTCTAAAATTACATTTAACCACACTAGGATCACTTATATGAGGACTATTTGTTATTCAAATTTTCTGGCAAATTAAATTTAAGAATGAAATAAAATTCTTATTGTCAGTTGGTTTTCACTTAGAAGTAATTTTTGTATTTTAGGTTATTCTTAGCACTAGTTGCAAAAATTAAGCTTTCTATAAGTGTATAATAGTAGACCAATACCTTTTTTAAGTAAAATTGTGACTCATTCTCTTCCAAATTGGTTTTAATGGACAATGCTAGACTAGGATATTGAGGGAAACTGCAAACCCATATGTTTTATTTTGTTTGATTTGGACCACTTAATTCATCAGCAAGGACAGATAATGTCTCCTTTTCTAACTTAAATGGTACTTTTACTTTTGTTAACTATGCTTTTTTTCTCATACTGACACAAATAAATCAACTGGAATTTTTTGTTGTTGTTCTTATGAGACCACGTGAAATCTGGCTCTTTTTGTTTTGTTCATTATAAAATTTCATATAAAAATAATACATAGCTTGTGAGAACTCTTTTAAAGACTTCTTTCATTCACTTTTCTCATGCCCTCCCATGTATATTATTGTTTCATACTATTGGAGGGATTTTTTTTTGTAGTGCTGGGGATTAAACAAAGGGCCTTGTACATGCTAAGCATGTACAAGCTACATCCCATACCCAGCTCTTGAGTTTTTCTTTTACTTAAGGAAAGATCATAATTTATCTTCCCTCCATAAGTATATCCCCTTATTCTCTTCGGGAGCTGTATAAATACTACACTGTGTAGTTGTTTATACAATTATTTAACCAAACTTTTGTAAATGGACATTTGGGTCATTTCCAATGATTTGCTATTATAAACCAGGTTAAAATGAATAGAATTGTATGCTTACCTGTATCCACCTGTTCAATTATTTCCATAAAATAGTTTCCTAGATGTGGGCTTGTGCATGAAAGAATTAATACATTTTAAATTTGCAAATTCAAGATTTCAGGGAAAGTTTATGTGTGTCAAGTGAGCCTCCCCCTCCCTCCCCCGATACTGAACAACACTGGGTACCACATCTTTTTTCATATCATTAATCAAGACTGTCTCATTTTAATTTGTAGCTACTTGATCGTCATTGCAACTGTTTGCAATTCCTCTTTTGATCTTTGGTTAGGGTATTCTGTGCATCAGCTATTTGGAATGTTATAGATTAAAGATATTTGGACTTTAGCCCCTGATGCCTCTACATGAGCCGAGAGAGAGAGAGAGAGAGAGAGAGAGAGAGAATCAGTCAGTGGTGTGGATGTGGCCCATGGATTGCTAGCTTGTCATTACAGATTTGGTACTTTATTTATTCTATATGAGGTGACAATAACAACACAATAATATCTGAGAACCTATGAGAACAGGCAGCAGTTAGAAAGTGGACATTAAGTTGAGTAATAACCAGAGAAAATGACAACTGAAAAGTGTTTGTATAAAGAAGAGCTATATTTAAACATATCATAGACTTGGTGAGATTAGTTTGCTGAGCTTCATTATAAAAATGATCTTCAACATTTGGAAAATACATTATAAAACTCATTTACAACAATATAATTACTATTAAAAACCCAGAGTCCTTCCCTCTCTTCAGAAATCAGGAAACCTGTCCTTACTGTGTCCTGGTTCAGCAAGGTCCCAAGATGGCCCAGTGCATGACAGCCAGCTTCACACTTGCTTTTGTACATGGGGTCCGTTGACTTCTGAGTGGGCTTTCTCAACTGACACTTTGAGCCAGATAATTCTTTGTTGGGGCTTGAGTGGTGTTTGGTTCACATTTAGGATGATTGGTAGCATCCCCGGCTTTACCCACTAGATACCAATAGCACATTCTCTACCATCCAGTTTTATGACAACCAGCGTGTCTCTGGCTGCTGCAAAGTCCTCTGGAGAAGAACCTTGGCTCCTCTGTGACACCACTGCCTTCGGAGTTGGGAATCACAAAATTGGCCAAGACCTGTAGATGTGGGCTTAGTCAACAACAGTGGGGGTCGTTTCTTGCTTTCTCACATTAAAACCATCCTCCCAGAAAAAAAAATTTTTTTGATACTGGAGGTTAAACCCAAAGGCATTCTACCTCCAAGCCACACCCCTAGCCCTGTTTAATTTTTTATTTTGAAACAGGATCTCACTAAGTTGCTGAAGACCTCGCTATGTTGCTGAGCCTGGCCTCCAACCTGTGATCCTCCTGTCTTGGCTTCCCAAGTCCTGAGATTACAGGTGTGCACCACCATGCCCCTCTCAGATTTTTTTGAGTGTGGATTAGTGCTGCAGAGAACTAAGGATGAGCTCTGATTTGGGGCCTGGGAGTAAAACCAGAAGGAACAGCTGATGGATTTCCCTTAGAATCCACAGGCCAGGAGCAATTCACAGTTAGACATCCTGATTTTTCCCATTCAGTAAAATCCCGACTGTGACATTCTCTAAGCCGCAAAACTGCATTTCTGAGAGCAGATGGACCATGAGGAGTATAGGCAGGGATCGAGGCTATTCAAGATATAAGGAAGCCCAGCCAGACCATGATGATGCATGCCTGTAATTCCAGTACTTGGGAGGCTGAGACAGGAGGATCGCAGGTTTGAGGCCAGCCATTGCAACTTAACGAGGTTCTCGAGGTTTTTAACTTAATGAGACTCTGTTTCCAAATAAAAAATAAAATTGGTCTGGGGGTGTAGCTCAGAGGTAGAATGCCCTGGGTTCAATCCCTAGTATTTAAAAAAAAAGATATAAGCAAGCCCAGCTCTAGTGTAACTCCCAGAATCCTCTTCCTCGTTCCTGGATAATGACTCTAGCTCCTTATAACAGCATCACAGAGGAATGCATTTTCCTTTCCAGCAATAATTGCCAGTGAAAGGTAAGGAAGAAATCTGCAGAGGGCGAGAGCTCTGAGAGTTGACTCCTGTACTGAGCTGAGCTTCTTCCTGTCTTCCTTTGCCTTGGAAGACTGAGGTGAGCTGATATTGGGGTGCTGTCCTTGTTCCCCTTTTTGTTGGCTGATGCCTGCTGGCTCAGTGACTGCGCTGGTATGTGATGATTAGAAATTCATTGTTTTTTTCTGGGACTTGGTAAAGAAACCTCTGGCTCCTTTTTGTTTTAACTGGCTGTGTAGACTGGTCGGCACCTGTGCGATTGTCTCTCAGACTCCATCCATCACCTCCAGACCCTCTTGAAAATCTTCAAGGTTTCTGTGTGATTTTGCCCTTCCCTTTCTTCCTAAACTATTACAGATATTTTCTTGTTTCTCAATTCTCAAGTTATTTCAATGGAATACAAGGCAAAAGAGAGCTTAGATGTGTAGGGGCCATTTGTCACTTGGAAACCAGGAGAAATCAGAAGAAATTCCCTGGGTGGCAAGAAGGCCACTGGGATGCCTTCTCTGACTATGATTACATCTAACTTACTAGGATCATTTTTGAAATTTTAAGTAAGCTCCTGAGCATAGCAAGAGGATGGGTCAAGGACTATGAGTTACTCAATGTCACTACAACTATAATCTATGTTGATGGGGCCATGTGGCTAATTGGAAAGTATATCTTGGTGGTGAGAAATTACGTGAGGAATGATGGTAGCTTTACCAATTCCTCCTTGTCAGTCCTTTGCTTACAATAGCACTTGGTTTTAGAAGAGTGCTCATTTATCCATTTGTTTACTTATTGAGTGTTTATGCTATTCCTGGCACTGGAGCTAAATTACATGAAGGAAAAAAGAAATAACAAGTCAGGCATGGTGGTGCACGCCTGGAATCCCAGTGGTTGGGAGACTGAGACAGGAGGATGGCATGTTTGAGATCAGTCTCAGCAACCTAGAAAGACCCTGTTTCAAAATAAAAACAATATAAAGTACTGGGGGTGTAGATTGGAGGTACAAAACCCCTGGGTTCAATCCCCAGTAACACACACACACACACACACACACACACACACACACACAATGACAATGTTCCTTCTATTATGGACTTACATCTTAGAAAGGGAAAGAGACACTAAGCAAGTAAGCAAACAAATAAATGACATGTTTTCACATAGTGACAATGCTTATGCTGAAAATAAAGACAGGTAGGGAGTAGAGAAGTACAGAAACTAATGCTAATTCAGATAAGCACGAGGAGGTCCTCCTAAGAGATGGCTTTCAGCAGAGGCCTGAATGACCTTTTAAAATGTGATCAGCCCCATGGACAGATAGGGGCTTGTTGGAAATGCAGAACATGCTCTCGCCATAGTCTTAGTGAATCAGAGCCTGCATTTTTAACAAGATTCCTTCCTTGGCATGGTGGCACACACCTGTAATCCCTGTACTTGGGGGGCTGAGACAGGAGGATTGCAGGTTCGAGGCCAGCCTCAGCAAATTAGTGAAGCCCTCAGCAACTTAGTGAGACTTTGTTTAAAAATATAAAATAAAATAGGGTGGGGGCTGTGTAACTCATAGGTAGAATACTCCTGAGTTCAATCCCCAGTAACATACATACACACACACACACACACACGATTCCTCAGAAGAGTCCTATAAACATTGAAGTTCAACTGTGAGGAAGGAGTAACTGAATCTAATCACGAGGAAACATCAGACAAACTCAAACTGAGGAATCGTCTACAAAATAAGTAGAAGAGGAATGTCTCCCAAAATGTCAAGGTCATGAAGGTCAAAGGAAGACTGCAGACTGACTCTAGATTAAAGAAGAGTGAAGAGAAGTCCTAACTAAGGGCAATGTATGACCCTGACTTGGAATTGGATCCTTTCACTGCAGAAGATATTCTCAGGACAACTGTCCAAACGGAATGGGGTGTGTGGTACAAGGGCATATGGAGTCTTTATCTGTTGTAACCACTTTACATATATATATATATATATATATATATATATATATTATTGGGGATGTGCTTATTTTTAAATTTTGACTGTTAAGGGCTGTTGTATGATGTGGTCAAGCTTCGAGCAAGGCTTTGGGGCATTGAGACAAGGGCATACTGAGTACCCTCCTTATAGCCCCCTTCCCAGGCACAGGAGACACTCTGCAAGCCTCCTTTACATTTTTCTCTGGGTGGTGTCCCAGGCAGGGAAGGGGGAGTCTTATCAAGTACCAAGGATATAGTCAAAACAAAACCTACTGTAGACATGTGGACCAGGTGGGGTCGGTGTGAGGTGACACTCTGTCACTTTGGCACTCATTACCAAACAAACAAACAAACAAATAAATAAATAAATAAATAAAACCAGAAAATACTAGAGAAAAATTTATGGCTTTGGGCCCCTTTTCCTTTCCATTCACTTTTATTTATTTTATTTTTTTCATAAGAGATTGTAAAATATTAAAAACTGTATAATTCCCTTTTTCTGTGCTTATAAAAATTATGTCTTTCTATATAAAATTATTATCCCAAGTATATCTCTGTTATGGTTAGATACTAATACATGAGAAGCTCATGTATTAATGTTCAGAGTTGATGCAATTAAGTTACAAGGGTTGTAATCTCATCAGTGGATAAGTTCACTGTAATGGATTTACTGGGTGGTAACCTACACAGGTGGAATGTGGCTGGAGAAGGTGGGTCCCTGGGAGTGTGGCCTTGAATCCCCTTGCTTGCTTGTTCTCTCTGGGCTTTAGGCCTCCAAGATGTGAGAGCAGACCCTTGTTGTCTCCTTCTCTGTGTTTCCTGCTGCCATGCCCTTAGATCCGCTGACCCTGGCCTGACATGGACTAAACCCCCAAATCTCCAAAATCTCTGAGAAAATAAGTCTTCCTTCCTCTGAATTGTGTGGTCAGGTATTTGGAATTACAGTAGTGAGAATGTTGACCAAGACAATCTCTAAAGCACAAAAACAATTTTCACAGTGATAAATGGCAATGGTTTGGCTCATATACTTGGGGAATCCATGAGCTCTTATACTTGGCTTGATGTGGTTGAAGATATCTCTCTTTGAAAAAGCTGCAATCTAGTAGTGTTGACTTGAAAATTCTAGCATCGGTAATTTGTGAGTTTAAGGGATCATGTGCTTCCATGCCCTCAAAATGGAGAGCAGGTAATTCTTAGGAATTTGTAAGCATTGAATGTCATCTCAGAATTAACTCACCATTCACCAAGCTGTATGAAAACAAAAGTTCCTAAATTGAAGATGAGGCTTCAAGAGATTGGCTCTCATGTTGAGCATTTTTCTTTACTCCATTGGAAATTGTAATTTAGGACTCCGAATGCATGGATTGAATAGGTAAATGCTGCTTCATCAAAGTCATGCATTTATTACTCATAAGTTGAGACAAGCCCATCACGGTGATGTGGATTTTCTTCTTAGTGGGCTCTTGGTCTTATGAAATTGCACAGATGAAGTCCACGGACAATAGAAGGGTAAGTGTAGGGGTGTGGAAGTTTATTTTAAGTTAAGCAAAATAGGGAATAGAGAGACAGAAAAGCTCCCCAACACAAGGGAGAGGGGCCCCTGAAAGAGAGTAACCATTGAAGTTTTCAGGAGACAAGTTTTTTTCCTCTCTTGCAGCTCCCCAATTTGTTTTCTTGTGATTCTTCTATTTTTCAATCCTGGGGACCCAGTGTCCATGGTCCAGTTTCAATCTCTAATTTGAGTCTCTATCTTGCAAGTTGGTGGTCTCTTCTAATCTTCGGGGCTTGTCTGCCTCCTCCATCCTTCCCCCTTTGGTTACTCTTGGGATTTGTTTATACTGGTTGTCCTAGAATCCCACCCACAGAAGGAGCTGAACTGTTTTTATATCCCTATATCTTCCCTATTTCTGTTCTTTTTTATATATGGTTTCCTTTGACCCTTTCTGTCCCTATATTTTCTGCCTGCCCTGCCTCAACAGTAGACCTCTTATCCTCTGTTTTGTTTTCCATAATTTCAGTTGCCCACAGTCAATTGTGGCCTGAAGAAAATAAATGAAGAAATTCCAGGAATAGATAATTCTTACATTTTAAATAACTCTTATTATAGAATATTGATATATTATTCTATTTTATTGGTTATTATTCTTGTTAATATCTTACTGTGCCCAATTTATAAATTAAACTCTTCTTTAAAATTCCTCATGCATTTTTTGTTCAAATGGTCAAAATGAAAAATTTTTATTTTATTTTATAAGTTCTCAATTATTAAACACCAACAGCCAATCCTGTATATGAGAAAAACAATGGAAAACACAAAATCTGGAATTTTTTCCAGCCACAGATATGTATGTATGAGAAATAAAAATAATGAAATATTAATTAGTACTAAAATTCAAAATCTCTGAGAAAGAGCTTTTTGATTAACGGCAACTATTTAGCTCAGAGTATGAAAGTTTAAAAGTCAAACTTATATAAATTACTTGCAATTTTAAAGTTTCCTCCCCCCACAAGATTTACATACATGCTTGAATTCAGAAAAAATTAGATTCATGTATAAATACTAATAATTTTGAGTAAAATGAGAATAGTTTCAGAAAGCATGATACAACTTAGTTTTTTGTTTGTTTGTTTTGGTACTGGGGATTGAACCCAGGGGTGTTCTACCTCCAAGCTACACCTCCAGCCCTTTTTATTTATTTATTTTTGTTTGTTTTGAAATAGGGTCTTGCTACATTGCTCAAAGTCTCACTAAATTGCTGAGGCTAGTCTCAAACCTGTTATCCTCCTGTTTCAGCCTCCAAAGTACTGAGATTATGGGCATACACCACCAAGCCCAGCTCATGATACAATTTAGAATAAAACAAAACAGAAGGGCATAATAGTATTTTGGTTTGTTTGAGATATACATAACCAAAGGTTTCTTGAAAATTCGTCTCTTTCTCTTGAGGAATGAGCTTAAACTCTAATTGTTTTGGTGAAAAGAAGTATTTAAATGGGCTTATGTATTTAGGAGAAAGCCTTGTACAGATAGGAACTCTTTGTAGTTTCTGGCATATGCTGGGGGCCTTGAAATGCATCCCCCACAGATAAGAGCAGACATGTGAACCCATGCTCTGACTTTTTCTAAGCCACTCTCTCATAGAGCAGCTGACTTAACTGCTTCATTGTGACCCATTGTGATAAAAGTGAATGATACATTCAGTCCACTCAATTTGGTTGCAAACTGTGGGATTTCCTTCAGAGATAGGAGACACTTGGCTGATGCTTCCTTTTTCTTCTGATGCCCACATCCTGTGCTCTGTGGAGAGTCACAGTTTTTTAAATATGTTGACAGCCAGCATAGATAAGCAATGTACTGAGCCTAAAGTCAAGGACTGGGAACTGTGTTTGGTATTTGAGTCATCTGCTTAACAGTGAACCCTGTCTTCGTGGAGGGTTGAAGCATGGTGGGACATGGGGCTCCTGTGTGCATTGACTTATGGGGGCACAGAGGACTTTGTTTAGAGGACCAGTCTCTCTTTTCATCTCCTTGTTCTGCTATTCGTTTTGATTTCAAATGCATACAAACAGGGAGGACCCAAATATAAAATGAAAAAAAAAATTCAACTGCCAGTTCTATCATATGTTTTAAAGCTGAAATGGATGATTCAAAAGTTTTTTTATTATGGGAACTTTATTAGAGTGAAAATTATTATTATTATTATTATTTTGCAGTACTGGGTATTGAACTCAGGGGCATTCTAACTCTGAGCTACATCCCCAGCCCTATTTTTTATTCTTTATTTTGAAACAGGGTCTCACTAAGTTGCGGAGGGCCTCACTAAGTAGCTGAGGATGGCCGCGAACCTGAATCCTCCGGTCTCAGTTTCCCAAGTACTGGGATTACAAGTGTGCGCCACCACACCCGACTTAGAGTGAAAATTATTATAATGGTTCTGCAGTTCAGGTTCTTTCTTTGCTGTTATCAGTCACTTGAAATGTTCTTCACTTCCAATGTGACCTGGACATGCAGAATGTGTTAGGAACAAGGTTGTATTCATCTGCCTGGACCTGAGGAAAAATAAACACCTAAGACTTTCATCAAAAAAGGAAGAAGTTATAAGGAACTGAAGCAGGGGCTGATGAGGCCCACTTCTATCACAGATAAGGCTGCTTCTGCTTACTCAATGTATTTTAAGATATATTTAAAGTTCGTCTACCCTACATGTTTTTATTTATTTTTTTCAAGTAGCCATTTTTACTTTGACCCTTTTATTTTTTATTTTTCATATGCTTTTAGTGCATTATGTTCTCACATTGCATTGCATTATAGTCTCACATCATAATGTAAATCATGTTGACAGTGACATACATGCACACAGCACTTGGTGCCCCCCCAGCTGCCTCCCCGTCTCCCACCTTCCCCATACAGAGTACTGAGATTGACACTGGTTACCCTACATGTTTTTAAAATTGATTACTTAATAGTAAAAAGAGCCACTGATTACCGTCATTTTTAGGACATATTTTTTCATGTTGAAATAAGGATATTAGAAATGATATTTAAGAATCCATGGCCTTTAATGACTGATCAATATAACTTCTAATACTAATTCAAGATATCTGCAGACTGAAATTCTTACAATAAAAAAACCTGTGACTTTCACACAGCCAAGCCCAGGCTTCATTCGGATACTGGTGGCTCTCAGTTATTGTGAAGCAGAGATGAGTTTCCTTGGATTATGAGGAGCTACTGACAGCTGGTCCCTGAGCTATGACTTTTTCTTGGGTTAGCTGGTTCTATGGTCTCTCACAGATTTTAAAATTTCAAGTTTCTTTTTTGCAATCTTTGCATAAAGAAAGGGCATTCATTTAGCAGCTATTTTCAAGTTGTATGTTCTTCATTTAAATTTAACATTCTAGCCAGGCATGGTAGCACATGACTGTAATCCCAGTACTTGGGAGGCTGAGACAGGAGGATTGCAGGTTCATGGTCAGCCTCAGCAACTTAGTGAGGCCCTGCACAACTTAGTGAGACCCTGTTTCCAAATAAAAAATTAAAATAGAGCTGGGGGTGTAGCTCAGAAGTAGAATGCCCCTGAGTTCAATCCCCAGTACCACAAAAAGAAAAAAACACCAACTTAATATTCTCTCTATTAGCAAGTGTAGAGGAAGGTGAGAGGTCACCTCAAGTGGCCTTGCAATCAATGAGCATTGGCGATATCAATCCCCATCCGCTCCCAAATCCAGACCAATTAAACCTACTATCTAAGCCGGGCGTGGTGGCCCACGCTTGTAATCCCAGTACTTGGGAGGCTGAGACTGAAGGATCCGGGTTTGCGGCCAGCCTCAGCTACTTATTGAGGCCTCTGCAATTTAGTGAGACCCTGTTTCAAAATAAAGAATAAAAAAATAGGGCTGGGGATGCAGTTCGGAGGTAGAATGCCCCTGAGTTCAATCCCCAGTACTGCAAAAACAAAAAAAAAACCCCTACTATCCACATAAAAACCAATATTCTCATTTTGCATACTCATTGGTGAATGGGAATAATTTCACACTCTCCCAGAACACAAGTTGATCGAGTTGACCAAGGTATACAAGATAAATTCCCTGCTCTTCTTCCAACATCTTTTTATAGGAATTCTTGTTTCACTTTGTGCATCTATGTATAAGTCTTTTTATCTTGCTCACAGGGACTGTACAGTCTGGTAGGGGAGAAAACACAAATCAATCTGGGACGATTCAGATATTACAGGATCAATTCAACATAGGGTTTGCTATGGGCTATATTTTTTCAGGAAAAACAAGAAGGCAAGACTGGGTCTGCAGTTATGGGAGCACCCAGAGGATACGAACTGGTTAAGGTGCTGGATTTAGGAGGGGAAAGCAACCAGAACAAAGACATTGGTGTGGAAAGGAATTTGCTCTAACAGACTATGAGGAAATTGGTGGATATGGAAAATTTTCATTAGGAATCACAGTATAAGGAACATCATACTTAGAAAGTGATGTACATATGTATATTTAATATTTAGGGATTAAGAAATCAAATTTTTAGAAATGGTAGAACATGACAAAAATTAGATTCATGCACTAACTGAAAGGAACCATAATGACAGAATACATACTGTATGATTCCATTCATTTGACATTCTTGAAAAGACAGAACTACAGAAAATAGACTAAGCATTGCTGGGAGGTTGGGGCCAGGGAGTGTGGAGGAACTTTTAGGTTGATGGAGTTGTTCTGTATATTGATTGTGTTTGTGGCTAAATGACTATATATTTATCAAGACATACAGAATTGTACATGAAAAGAGTGAATTTTATTTTAGTAATACTTTTAAAAGGTATAAAAATATATTCAAGCCGGGCGTGGTGGCGCACGCTTGTAATCCCAGTACTTTGGGAGGCAGAGACCGGAGGATCCGGGTTTGCGGCCAGCCTCAGCTCTTGCTCTCTCTCTCTCTCTCTCTCTCTCTCTCTCCTTAGTGAGGCCCTCTGCAACTTCGTGAGACCCGGTTTCAAAATAAAGCATAAAAAATAGGGCCGGGGGTGTAGCGCGGAGGTTGAACACCCCTGCGTTCAATCCCCAGTACCACAAAAAAAATATATATATATATATATATTCAAGGATGAATTAGGGATGGAGATGAGAACGAAAGCTACAGGAGCAAATGGAAGGATTATTAAAATTTAATACCTTGATATATGAATCAAAATTATTTGAAATTTTCAAGGCTTCTAAGATAGCATAAATAGAATATAAATATAGACTTCAGAATTATGTACATGTAGTTTTATATCATAATATCTTGTAGATATAAAATAGCAATGTTAGATCAGCTTTCAGGATGTTTTGTTAGTTACAATCAATCTGAGATGGTTAAAGAGATAGAAAACATGACTCATTAACAGCATGTTTAAGATGTTAGCAACCAGCAAAAATAACATTCAAAAAATTAAAGAACTACATCAATACCAACATACTCCATATAAAAAATAAACATTCTAAATTGTTTTAAAGCAAAAATGATTAGGTTTAAGCCAGCAGAATTGACCAGATATAATTCAGACATTATTCTGAAATGCGGGACCACTTTTTGTGGTGTAGTGGAATAAACCAGCATGTAGTTTTAGTTAACTTTTCTCTCCTTGCTCTGAGGTGCCATCTGTCATGTGCAGTCTCAGTATTCAGAAAAAGTCTCTGCATGTTTTTATGGGCATTGACTTTGAGAATAAGTCTTTCCTTGAGGGTTAAATTTGTCTGTTAGGAGTGGGCAGAAGTGTTGGTCAAGCTTTGAATAAATTCTCACCTTTTTACCCTGAGAACAAAACCTTCTCAGGAACCTGGAGCTTTATAGGGTTGACTCATATCACCCAGTCCCCAGCCTTGGACAAAACCAGCTAATTTCTTAACTATCATGTGCATATCATTTGACTGTCAGATATGGAAGCAAGCCTATCTTAATAATGCTGAATGTGTACAGAAAATGACACCTTTGTGGAGCTAATGTGCCACCTGTAATTCCTTGTTAGTGATGTTCCTGTGGCTTTGTTCTTGAACACTCATCGGGGTGCTGACCAAGTCACCCACACCCTTGATGTGCACTAACACTCCCAAGTGAATTCTGAAAATGAAATATTTCTGTGCTGGCAGGGGAAAAACTGAAAACCTTGATCTCTGAGTGAGCAGAAAAAGGAAGCCAGAAAATAAATTTTCCCTACTACTTTATCACTTCATGGGATATCACTTCTCTCTCAACATAGGAATACGTGCTACTTGGTCTAGCTATTTCAGGTCTTATATTTTGTCTCCAGTCTGTTTTTATCTTTCAAAACGAGTTAAGAAGGGTATAGTGGCGCATGCCTGTAATCCCAGTACTTGGAAGGCTGAGATAGGAGGATCACAGTTTGGAGCCCAGCATCAGCAATTTAGCAATAAATTAAAAATAAAATAAAATAAAAAATAAAATAAGCCAGGCATGGTGGTGCATGCTTGTAACCCCAGTACTTGGGAGGCTGAGACCGGAGGATCTGGATTCGCGGCCAGTCTCAGCAACTTAATGAGGCCCTCTGCAACTTAGTGAGACCCTGTTTCAAAATAAAGAATAAAAAATAGGGCTGGGATGGAGCTCGGCGGTAGAATGCCCCTGGGTTCAATCCCCAGTACTGCAAAAAATATATAAAAAAATAAAATAGAGCTGGGGGTGTAGTTCAGAGGTAAAAGGCCCTGGGCTGAATCCCCAGTTACACACACACACACACACACACACACACACACACAGAAAATAGGAGTTAATTTTGCATCAATTCTGTGCTGAACATTGATGAAAACCAGCCAAAAGTTAAAGGAGTTTCCACACTATGGTATCCTATCTAAACAAAAAAGTAGTTATGCATTGCACAACTTAAATATTTAAATTTTGTTCACTGTTGAATACTTAACATTCTACATATCATATATAACCTCTAGGTGGGCTCATAATGCTATTACATGTTAAGTTGTCTGTTCAGTTTGCCCACCTGGTTGCATCTGAAGTCCACCATTAGAGTACGCACTGAATTGATGCTGGCCCTTTAGCGAGGGGCCCCAGAAGGAGAGCTATGGGGCAGACTGCATGCTGCAAGGCATAAGGAAGCGCATTCCCACCAGAATGGAAAACACGTGGAATAAACTTGAACTCAACCTGCAGCCTAGATTCCAGAGCCCAGACGACAGCCTAAGCCAGCCAATCCACGGTCAGTGAGCAAGGGAATTGACATTGGTTTTAAGCCACTGAAGTTAGGAGTAATTTATTGTATTTCACTATTGCAGGGAAAGCTTAGCTAATGAATAAATCAAAACCAAGTGTTTGGGGGAAAACCTACTTGGAAATACTTTAGTGAAGTAGATGCAGTTGATTATAAATTATTTATTCACTTCAATACAATTACACATTTATTGAGCATCTACCTACATGCCAGAGACTACATAAGAAACCATTTAAAGCTAAATATAAATATTATTAAACATCCTGCATCAAGATTAAATTCTTGTTGAATTGCACTATCTTGCTATGTAGAGAACATATCACTCATGTGTAGGTAATGATATTCTGGATAACGTTAATTTCTAAAAAGCTTAGAAGGTTATGTTTTCCTATGAATAAATAACTAATCATAATTTTATCCTCGTGACTAGCTTTTCAGCATTTGAATGAATTGGGGTTTTGAGAACAATTGATCTGAAAATATTATTGAAAATAGACCACGTGGGGATACGGGAATATCTCCAACCATAAATAGAAGGACTAGTGCCTACAATGTGGCTCACATTGAGTGAATTAGGGTTGAAGGAAAGAGGAGTTAAATTAAAAGATGTTGGTGTTTTTCTTTAAGGATGTGATATTTAAGCCTAGTTTTATGTCCGCATTCCTTTCTTTGACAGCTTTATTGAAGTATAATTGACATATAATAAGCTACACATAATTAAAGTGTGCGACTTGATGCATTTTGACACATGAATATACTCATGAAACTAACACCATCATCAAGATAGCGAACATATCTGCCAGCCCTAAGTTGCCTCCGATTTGAAAATCCCTCACACATCCCTGTTCACGTTTGGTAAAATTAAATTCTCAGGCTTCATTGTGGGGCCTGCCATTTAGTACGCTCCTAATAAATTTGGTGGAACAAGACTTAGTTCAGGGAGCACTGTGCTTTCTTACTTAAATATTTATTAAAAATGTCCATCAAAGTGTGTTTCAGACATAAAACCCCATAAATACTATTATTATAATGCCTTTTATATCATATACCTTTATATCATGTAAAAGGGGTAACAGGAAATTGGAGAGGAAACAAAAATTGTCTGAGCTCCTATCATTCTGAAACTCAATCTCAGGACCTCATGAAGTTTGTAGGTGCTCACAAAATACCTGTTGAATGAATGGACGATCCCCTCCCCCAAAATCTAGAAAAACTCTGTGATCCTTTTGCCTATAATTGCAAACTCTTGACAACAGGAATTGTGGCTTTCAAGTGAATTTTTCTGTTAAATAATCTTTATATCTCCAGTGTGTATTTATTTATTTATTTATTTATTTATTTATTTATTTATTTATACATACTGGGGATTGATCCCAGGGACATTCTATCTCCAAGCCATGCCCCCAGCCCTATTTTATTTTATTTTTTTATGTTGAACTAGGGTCTCACTAAGTTGCTGAGGGCCTTGCTAAGTTGCTAAGGCTGACCTCGAATCTGTGATCCTGTCTCAGCCTCCCAAGGACTGGAGTTATAGGCCTGCACCACCAGGCCCCAGCTTCATCATTTTTATGTAATTGGTGCTCAATAAATGTTACCTGAAACAAATGCATTTTATATGCAAATAAAATAAATAGTGATTATAATCTGGATTGTTTTCTTACCTTTCAGTTAGCCTTCCTATGCTTCATCACACACCTGAGTCACTCCTGAGAAAAGTTTTCTAAGCTTTTAGGTGGGAGAGGAGTTACTCTATTCACCAAATCCCTATATTTCAACTTCCTGTCCACTCAATACTTTTGGCAGTAGCACCTGGTGTTTCCAAACGCCAAGCCTCTCTATGGGTACTGAATGAATTTGTCACTCTCCTCCATGTCCCCAAGCGCAGGGACTTATTTTGAGTTTCCTCTGCTCTGCTAAGGTAGTAAACACTCTTCCAGCCTCTGGCCAACATCATAGCCTTTGCACCTTTCTCTTGCTATTGTCTTTATGGGAGAATGCCTTTTGAATTCCTTCATAACCATATTTTGGACTTTAGGGATAGAGAGAAGATAAACAGGTGTGTGCAACAGGATCCCAGGATCTAGGTAACATTTACATCAATGGTTGACAAACAGAAAGGAGGATATGAGTTGCCAACTTCACTTCTGTTTCATACACAACTGTATTTCCTCACCTATAGAAAAAGGGGCCTATACTAGATCAAAATTTACAGTGGTTCCGGGGAAAATGGTGTTAGGAGCTGTTAAATAGCAGTTCTGTGAATAAAGAAATTGTATTGCCAAATTACTTTGGATGAGACAGACTAAATGTCTAAAGGGCTTTCATTACTTAAGAAACTTTAATGTATTAGTGCTCATTATGAATTTTAAGAGGCAGCAATGGAAGCAGAATTTCCCAAAGTTGTCTTACCATGGAACCCTTTTTACACACACAAATTATCAACACTTCTCTGGTGTTCCTTGGTAGAGAGTTTGGGAAATTCCAACATAGATGATTGTTTTCAAATTTTAAATTCTGTAAATGCAAATGAAGCAATAAAGACACTTTAGGAATGAATTTTGTTAGTAACTTTCCTATTTTTTTACCAGAACTTTTTATTTTTTATTTTATTTATTACATTTATTGGTGCATTGTAGTTATGCATTTTGATAAGTGTCAGGGTATCAGAAGCATGCACGCACACATTGCTCATTTAGCCCTCCCTCAAATCCCACCCTATTCCCTCCCCCTTCCCTCCTTTCCATGCTCAGCATAGTGATGGACTCTGATAAGTCTGTGTATACACATGTGCATTAGTGTATTTCTCTCTTCCCCCCTCCCATCTGCCTCAGTTAGGTCGCCTTCTTTGCTCAACTAAAGTTTTCTCCTTCTTTGTCTGGAGTCCCTTCTAAGTCCCATTCTCCCTAGCTTCCACAAATTAGGGAGAATATCCGACTTTTCACTCTTTGTGACTGACCAATCTCACTTAGCATAATGTTCTCCAGTTCGCTCCATTTCCCTGCAAATGATGTAATTTTGTTCTTCTTTATGGCTGCGTAAAATTCCGTTGTGTACATATCCCATAGTTTTGTAATCCATTCATCTGTTGATGGACACCTTGGCTGGTTCCAAAGTTTGGCAATTGTGAATTGTGCAGCTCTAAACATGGATACACATGCATTAGTCTGGTAGTTTGGTTTCAGTTCTTTTGGGTAGATGCCTAGAAGTGGTATTGCTGGGTCATATGGTAGGTTCATTCCCATTTTTCTGAGGATCCTCCACACTGAATAATGAGACAGGAGTGTTTCACTTTCTCCTATTGCCTATTTAAAGCAGAAGTAAAAGGAAAATTAAAAAGTGTTGTATGCCTTGCTAAGTACTGGATATCATATTAGAATTTTTATGTGCTTCATTTCATAATTCAGCCTCCATCAGGAATAGATAGACCTAGGTCAGTTGACCTCAAATCAGTTCATTGGCAAGAGGTGACAGGTAGCTATGGTTAAAGGTCCCCAGGTTGTGAGAAAGGAAATGGAGCAAGAAGGTTAAGGGACTTGTTTCCACACTACAGATCGTGGATAGGGTCAGAAATGGAAAGTTGGCCTATCAGACTCTGACATCTGAACTCTTTCAATGCTAAGCAACTAAGAGTGTCATGTGGATATGTGTGTATTTAACACAAGTTGATTTGCACCATGTATGCTGCTTTAATCACCTAATTCAAATGCATTGTGACCATATTTCATTTAATTAAACTTTCTTTTATAATAACATTTTAATGTATTCAGTCTGTACTGAATGCATGAACAATGATTTCTTGAAACAAATCCTTCATCTTGAGGGACAGCAAGCTTTCTGTGTAAGGGCTCCAGTCATAAATACTTTAGACCTGCAGGCTGGATGGTAACTGTTTTGTCAGTGCAACTACTCAACTTTGCCGTCGTAGTGGGAAAGCAGTCAAAGGCCCAGATTTATATTCCAGATTTATTTCATAAATAATTCTTTTTTAAAAACCCTCCAGAACCAAGGTGTTGTGGTGCATACCTGTAATCCCAGTACTTGGGAGGCTGAGACAGGAGGATTATAGGTTGAAGGCCAGCCTCAGCAATTTAGCAAGACTCTCAATAACCTAGTGAGACCCTGTTTCAAAATTAAAACATAAAAAGTGTTGGGAGTATAGCTCAGAGGTAGAATGCACATGGGTTCAAACCCCAGCACCACACAGACACACAGACACACACACACACACACACACACACACACACACACACACTCACTCCTACAAAAATTAGTATATATTTCAACATTAAGAAATTGTGGAAGCTGGGCATGGTGGTGTGTGCCTATAATCCCAGTACTTGGGAGGCTGTGACAGGAGGATAGAAGGTTTGAGGATAGCCTCAGCAACTTAGTGAGACCCTCAGTAACCTAGTGAG
>PVJS01009098.1:34603-51357 GCA_004027185.1 Glis glis
AAGGAGAAGGAGAAGGAGAAGGAGAAGGAGAAGGAGAAGGAGAAGGAGAAGGAGAAGGAGAAGGAGAAGGAGAATATTGGGGAAATATTTAATTCCAGGTAATAGGATGAAATAGGGTAGAGGAATTCATGTTTTTTCTTTATGTACCATTTCATTGTTTCACCAAATACCAGGAGGAAATACTTAAAAAAAATCCCAGTGCTTCCACCTTATCTAACCGACTCAATGATCTAGAGCAGGTTACTCTCCTGGCTTCTCTTTTTATTTAGAAATTTTTAACAACTGACGGTACACTTCTTGAGTGAGCTAAATGCATCCCCTTCTACTGAAGTCAGTAAAACGACAAGGATTGCTAAGCATATAGTACATTTTTATTTTCCCAGTGCCAGAGTGGCGTTAAGAGAACAATAACCAAGACAGACAGCGTTCTGAAACCAGATCCATCGTTTTAATAGACATATTCCAAAAGCTAATTGCGTTAGCCCATTCGGTTATTGAGGATCTGCATTACAAATAGTCTATATTGGAGGGTGTTGAAGGAGGTGAGTTTGGGCAAGTTTAAATGTTTAAATGTCTGTGATTGTTTCTCTGATGTGGGGCCGAAGGGAAGGTGCAGTTATTGTTTTGTGGTGGGCATTTAATTAGTCAGTTTTTCTCAAATTTTATTTCACCATCTCCATCTTGTTTTCCCCACTCCCACCCAAAAATCCTTTTCAGACATTTTTCCAAATGAAATTTTCAAACTACAGGTGTACTGTATATCTAGGTGCCTTATGTGTATCTGTGTTTTATACATAAAAAGTGTAAGATTACTTCCGTCTCCGTGAACAAATTTTGTTCCAAGGAGGCAATATTGTTCCCATTAAAAATTCCACCCACTAAAATTCCACAGATTCCACCTACTTCAATTTTTTGTCCAGGTTTAGACTAATGCTCCAATGAAATAGAACTTCAGGAATGTCACCATTTTGTGGAAGAAAAAACTTAAAAACTGCTTGTGGAGGGTCCTCTGTTGGTTTACACTTGAGCAGAAATAGGGAGCTCTGTGTAGACACATATTCATATTAGACTTCTCAGCCTTCATGAAAGATGTCGTCTTTCCTCCATTGGCTATAGCACATGGATTCCCATTTAACTAGCAACATGTACTGGCTGCTCTCTACAATTCCTAGAGAGAGAGAGAGCCTCAAATCCCTGTGCTTCAGGACTTACCAATATCTACGGACCTGACAACACAATCTATCAATGCCTTACTTTGAAATCAATTCCTTAAGCCACACCTTAAAAGAACATTATTTTGCCAGCCCTCGAAAAAAAGAACTAATTACCTGCTTTTACTGAATTTTAAGTTGCTATTAATGATATTGTTCTACACTGATGGTCATTTTAAGAAAGAAACCCAAGCAATTCATTATGGTATTTACTATAAGGATGTTCTTAAATTCCTAGCTCAGTGCATAGTATGAATCTTTTTCTGGGCACTGGAGAAGTTTCTCTTTGATCTTAATCCCATGATTATATTGGTTTCTCTTGAGCAATACCTGTGTTTTCTTATTTCAGGTACGGTAAATCATATCTATATCATGGCCTACCTGTAACAAATGCAACTAATTTTAGAGAGGGTATTTTTTTATACCACTCTGACTTCTGACTTCATTCTGTCCACATTTTTTCACCTTATTCTGTTTTCAATTTATTTTGTGGTTAACTTATGTTTTACGATAACCTTAAGCCAGGCGTGGTGGCACATGCCTGTAATCGCAGTCTTTGGGAGGCTGAGACAGGAGGATCACAGATTCAAGGTCAGCCTCAGCAATTTAGCAAGATCCTGTTTCGAAATAAAAAATTTTAAAGAAAGGGCTGGGGGTATAATTCAGTGGTAGAATGTCCCATGGGTTCAATGCCCAGTAACAGCAACAACAAAAAGGTAACTTTATTAAAAAGCAAAAATATGCACAAATATGTACAAATCATAAAAATCATAAGCATAAGACTGGATGAACATCACAAAAGAAGCACACGTACGTAGCTGGCATACAAATGAAGAACAGAGCATCAGTAGACACCCTTTGTGTCTGTCTCTTTTTGGTCACTATCTCATGATCCCACAGGAAAACCACTATCTTGACTTCTAATGCCATAGAGTAGTTTTGCCTGACTTTAAAATTTAAATATATGAAATCCTACAGATTAGATTATTTTGTGTCTGAACTTTGTCATTCAGTATGATGCTGATGAAATTCACTAATGTTTTTATGGGTAAAAACAGTTTATTCTCATTTCTGTGTCATATTCCATTTTATGAATATACCTTAATTTAATATTTTATTTTGTTATTGATGGGCATATAGGCTTTTTTCAGCTTGCAGTTATTATAAATATAACTTATCAAAGACTTTTAGCAGACATATTGCAAAGTTCTACCTACATGTAAGATGGGCCGTAAAGGGCCATATTGCCAGACGTGGTGGTGGGCACACCTGTAATCCCACTACTTAGGAGGCTGAGCCAGGAGGATCACAGGTAGGAGGACAGCCTCAGCAACTTAGTGAGACCCTGTTTCAAAATTTTAAAAAGTGTTAAAAAAGGCTGGGGGTATAGCTCGGAGGTGGGCCAAATCTTTGCTTCAGTTCAGTTTTCTAAAATTGTCAAATCAATTTACACTCCCCCTTTTTTTGTAAGCATCCTGGTAGATACATAGTAGTTTCTCATTTTCATTTTTCTGATGACTAGTCAGTGTGAGCATTTTTTAATACTTATTGGCTATTTGGAAAGCCTGTTCCAATTTACTGCCTATTTTCTGCTGTTATTTATTTCGATTTTATTTTTATTATATTTTACTGTTATCAAAAAATGTCTTTCTGAAACAAAGTGGGGTATGTAGACACAAATAAATGAAAAAAATAAATAAAACAAGTACCAAACCCAAAACTAACCATAAGCCCAACCCTTTGGAAATAGGACTTGGCTATTTAGTACTACCAACTATAGGCGAGACTTGAAGGACTGAAAGTTCAAAGTTATTAATAGCACCCTTTTTACGTAGAAAGAATGTAGCATATGCGTCCTAACTGCAATGTTAATATAAATTCTCAGTGATCGGTTTCGCTGATCAAGCTTTAGCTAGTCACTGAAGAATTCATGAAATTTACTAGGATTAAGTTAAGAACTTTTGAAAATTGGCATCCTCATAAGAGAGATAGAATTAGTAACAACCACTTATGTCTAGTATACTATAGAATTTTATTGAATAAATTGTTGAACCCAGGGGCATTCTACCTCTGAGCAACACCCCGCGCCTATTTTATGTATTATGTTGAGACAGGGTCTCAAGAAATTGCTGAGGGTCTTGCTAAATTGCTGAGGCTGACCTTGATCTTGAGATCCTCCTGTCTCAGTCTCCCAAGTACTGAAATTACAGGCATGCACTGTTATCCTGGCTAAATTGCTATTCTTTTAAAATATGTATTGTGCTAAAGGATAAACCAGAAGCAGTTACCTTTCTTGAGTTAAGTTGATAATTTGTCTAAAATATAGTTTACATTTCTACTATAGATTAGTCACAAGTTATAGTAGATCTAAATTATGGCTTTAGTAAAAATGAATCAGTCTAAAACTAATAATTATTTTTAGTTAAGTAAGGGAATAGCTCAACATAATTTAATGGATAAATCAAAGTAAGTAATTTATAGAATTCATCATATTTTCAGAAAAATTAAAAGAAAATGTTCAAACAGTACTGAGGACACAAAATTGTAAGGGAAATTATATGACAAAACTTTTTTAAAAAGGAATTTTATGAGAATGGTTAGCACAAAAGAACTTTCCCTCTTACCAAAAACATGATAATCATGGGAGATACGCACTCAAACTTAATTTAATTTTCAAAAATTATAGGTAGATATTAATTGAATGAGTAGAATTATATTGAATTATGATACTCAAAAGGAAAAACAGGGAGACTAAATGATTTTGAATAATAAAATAAACGAGTAATGAGTAAATAAAGTGGTTAGATTGTTATTTTAGCCAATGAGATGCAAAAATGTAAATTTCAATTTTCAAGGCTAAAATCCCTAAGTGTTTGGCTTCTGTGACAACAGTAGGGACCTTAGTATTCCATTTAATAATATCAATTTACTAGCTAAATAAAGCTTTCTTTAAAGATCAAAATCTTTTTGTTTGAATGTTTATACTTACTATTTGAATATCCAATTCCCTGTCTTTTTTGGCCCCTTTACTGATTATAGCTTAGTTGTTTATATGATGACACAAATTCATCAATATAAGAAGCATCCTTTATTTTTATAAGCTACGGTTTAAGTAGCAAGCCCTTTTGGAGTTACTGCAGGGAGTAGAGTTGGTTGTTCCTTGTCATGATCAAAAAATACCAATTGTACCAGAAAAAGCATTAAGAGGTCATTAAGGGGCTAGAAATGCTTTCTGGTCCCCAAGGACCAAATTGAGGGTAAAAAGCCAATACCACATCTCTGAATCATGGAGTTATAGGGCTTGGGGCTGTACTCAACAATTTCCAATATTTTCAAGTCTTTAAAAATCACTGAATATGTGTGCCAGGATGACCCAGAGATTAATCTATATGAAGATGCATATTAAATTTTTAAAAAATTACTGGATGAAGCCAGGCACTGTGGATCACACCTGTACTCCCAGCTACGTGGGAGACTACAGCAGGAGCATCTCTTGAGCTCACCAGTTCAAGACCAGCTCAGGCAACATAGAAGAGCCCACTTCAAAAAAAAAAAAAAAAGAAAGAAAGAAAGAAAAGAAAAAACTATTAAAACTATTGGATGGTTATTAATAACAGAATGGTTTATTTAAGCAAATATTTTAGTTTTACTTTATTTCTAACTTTAAAACAGAGAAGTAGACAATGATAGTCTCAAAGGAGGAGAAACAGGTAAGAAAAGTTAAAAGCATTTGCACTGGGCATTGTGCCACTTCCTATAACCCCAGAACTTTGGAGGCTGAGACAGGAAGATTGCAGGTTTGAGGCCAGCCTCAGCAACTTAAAGAGACTCTCAGCAACTTACTGAGACCCCATTTCAACATAAAAAAATAAAAAGGGCTGGGGGTGTAGTTTGAAGGTAAAATGCCCCTCCGTTCAAACTCTAGTACCAAAAAAAAAATAAATTAGTTAATTAATTAATAAAAGGCATTTGCTATTAGTTGGACAAAATGGATCCCAGATGGTGATGGTCAGTGTTAGAAGATCTTAGAGGATCATTAAGTACAAGTTTGGCTGTGTATTTTCTGATTGTTGCAAATTCAATTTTGCTTCTAATGCACTGAGGCAAGACCAAGGGTGCCCAGCAATAGCCAAGGCTTTTCTGTGTTTTATTTCTCTGATGCTGAATAGTAGGAGAGGGAGTTGCCAATATGTTTACCTGTAATTATGACATAAGGTCATGATAACTAATGTGAAGCTGTTGGATTTTCTCTTTCCAATTTTCATTGAGAAAAAACACACATTTTATACCCTTAGGCTTCAAGGAATTTCTTTTATTTGCTGTAGACATTTTTTATTGAAAATCACACTTATTTTGAGTCTGATATATACTGCTTTGAATTATTTCTACAAATTTTGACTTCCAACTTTAAATGAAAAATCAGACTTACTGAACTCTAAATCATATGGTGGATAAGAATCTATACTATAATGTTCACACATACATACATATGTTGATATATGACTATATTTGTGTATTTGTATTGCCATAGTGACTTGTAGAAAATAAATTATATTTTCCCTACATAATTAGTTTTTATAAATATGATTCCCCTTCTATTTAATGATTTGACCTTGTCATTGAAATTGATGAAACAATGTTGGATATAGGAAGGAAGAATTCAACACAACTACAACCCCTTCCACATCCGGTCCCAGTGTATCTTCATCTCCCATTCTAACAAATGGAGACGGAATGAGTTTAGAAGCAGCTTCTGACTTCAGGCTTGAGTAGGTGTTCTGGGTAGTGTGGTAAAACTATGTCCAGTTTAAAAACATTTCTAAAATAGATCTTGGTGTGCTTCGTATTTAAAGTAATTTGCTGGTAGAAAGTCTGTGAAGCATACATATTTCTCGCAGTCAGATCCTTGAAAGTAGGAGAACTAGCAGGACCTGGGAGTCCAGTCGTATGACTGGTTAGTCACGCAGTGAGGTGTCTTCAGTGTGGGGAGGGGTTGATTTGGACTTGTGATTAGACAGACTCCCAGCGAAGCCTGCCTGCCTGCCCGGCCATCCGAGGCAAAGGGATCATTGGGAAACCTCTGAGCTCAATTTCAAGAGAAACTGTAAGAGGATTTTGAAGGATAAAAGACAATATCCTGACCAAACAGTCAGTGTTTCTTGCCATCAAGAACAAGAGAGAAAAAAATCAAATGTATTTGTTATTTAAAACTTAAAAAATACTCACTTTTCTTTTAGAGCACCTTTCTGCTCCCTTCCACCATATCCTCCACACCTGGCAGAGTACCAAGCTCAAGTTGCTTAATAAATGTTTGTTGAAGCCGGGCGTGGTGGTGCACGCTTGTAATCCCAGTACTTTGGGAGGCGGAGACCGGAGGATCCGGGTTCGCGGCCAGCTTCAGCTCTCGCTCTGTCTCTCTTTCTCTCTCTTTCTCTCTCTACCTAGTGAGGCCCTCCGCAACCTCGTGAGACCCGGTTTCAAAAATAAAGCATAAAAAATAGGGCCGGGGGCGTAGCGCGGAGGTAGAACGCCTCTGCGTTCAATCCCCGGTACCGAAAAAAAAAAAAATGTTTGTTGAATGAATAGATCATTGTGCAAGCCTCTCAAATCTATCTTCATTCTGCACCCCAAATTCACTTTCTTCATGGCTTATAATATATGCAGGTATTTTTAATAATAAAGTACAATGTTTTATCTATTAAGCAGATATCTTTTATTTCCATCTGTATTTTTTATTTTTATTAACTTATTTTTTTTGGTGCAGTATAATTATACATGACACTAATGGGCAGAGTGATAGGAATATACATGCACACAATTCATGGAGCATTTCCCTCCTGGTCCTGTGTCCCTCCCTCCCCTTCCCTGTAAACATATTTAAGATTGGCATTCGTAGTTTAATATACATGTATAGCATTATTTTAATGTTACCTTCTTTATGTCTCTATCCCCCTTCCTCCCTCCTCTAAACCCCCTCCGTCAGTCCATTGGAGTTTGTTTGTTTGTCTAAGGTTACCCTTGTTTCCCAATTTCTATTTAACCTCCACATATGATAGAAAACATACAATTATTCACTTTTTTAGATTGGCTAATCTTGCTTAGCATAATATTCTCAAGGTTCCATTCATTTTCTTGCAAATGACATAATTTTGTTCTTCTTTATGGCTGAGTAGAATTCCATTGTGATCCACAGTTTTGTGAACCATTCATCTGTTGATAGATACCTAGGCTGGTTCCATAATTTGTCTATTGTGAATTGTGCTGTACAACATGGATATGTATGTGTTGCTATAATATTCTGACTTCAATTCTTTTGGAAAGATGCCCAGGAGAGGTATTCCTGGGTCATATGGTGGCTCCATTCCCAATTTGCTGAGAAACCTCCATACTGATCTTTATAGTGTCTGTACCAATTTGCAATTCCACCAACAATGTATAAGAGTTCCCATTTCCCTACATCCTTGCCAGAATTTATCATCATTTGCGTTTTTAAGGCTACTTTGATTCATTTTCTTTTTATTAAGGTAACACATTTTGTGCTTCAAAATGGAATCAAATGGTGTTTTAAAGTTCTTTAAAGTCGTCAGTCCTTCTCCTAAGCCCTAGCCTCAATTCCCACAGGCAAACATCTGACTCATTCAGTAGTTTCCTTTTGTACTTAGGTATTTCTGAATGGCTTGCTCATCCTGCTATTTTTTTATTTAGCAATTTCACACATTGTTTATTGACTTTATAGTATCATAGGTGAGGACTTAGCCGTCTTACACACACATATCCACAATCTTTCCCTCTTGCCACCTTCCACATACAATTTTATTCCAGTGTAGAGTTGATACATTTGTGAATCTTCTCATTATGCTGATTATATTTACATCTGAATGAAGTATTGTTCTATCATATATTTCTTTTCTCTCATAACTTTTTGGTTTTTTTTCTGGAGTTCATAATGTCCTTTTAAAATTTATTTAGCACACTTTGTACTGACAGTAAATTATTCAAAATTGCCTCCAAATGATCTTTCAAATTGTGACAGTTGGAGTAGTCTAATTGCTCTAACAACCCCCAAATTCTTGGTGGTTTTCTGCAAGTTTATTTCTTGATTATGTCATAGTTCAACATGTTGCAGCTTGGGTTTCTATGGATACAATTATTCAGGGTCTCATTTTTTTTATTTAACCTGGCAGCTTTCATGTTTTGTAGGGTCTCAGAGCTCTTCTTTGTTTTTGTATCTGCGTATAAGGAAAGAGAGAAAGCATGGAAGATCTCCAGGGCCTTTTTATGGGTGTGGCCTGGAAGGGATGTCCATCCCTCCTGCCCACATCCCATTGGCTAGAATTCAGTTACATGCCTGCAAGGAGTCCAGAAATGCAATCTACTGAGGTGTCCAGGGAAAAGAGAACAGCCAGGTGTGGCAACACATGCCTATAATCCCAGTACTTTAGAGGCTGAGACAGGAGGATCCTAGGTTCAAGGCCAGCCTCGGCAACTTAGTGAGGCCTTCTGCAACTCAGTGAGACCTTGTTTCACAATAATAAAATAAAATAAAATAGGGCTGGGGGTTTGCTCAGAGATAGAATGCCTCTGGGTTCAATCCCCAGTACTACAAAAGGAAAAGGAGGAAGGAGGGGGGAGGAAGAGGAGAAGGAAGAATCTGGTCAGCACTGCCAATCTCCACCATAAAAACATTTAATTTATACCAAATAATTGGTCACTGTCTTTCTTTCTGGAAGACATTCCCCTGCTAGCCATTGTGTGCCTCTCTAGGCCTGCTTCACTCTCAGTGTTCTGGAGAATTCCCTCCTGGTCTCTCATGTTGGATTTGGCATTTGCTGGGTATCATCCTGGGTATCATTGCTGGGTATCATCTCTTCCTCTTTCTTGAGTCCTTGCATGTCTGGAAATGTCTTTATTCACACAGCTGACAAGTTTTCTGGATATACAATTCTTGGTTCAAAATAATTTCATTTGAAACATGCATTCAAACAAACTTCTAGATCCATTATTGCTCTTGAGAAATCCACTGTCATTTTTACTCTCTTCTTTGTATGTGATTTGCTTTATGTTTCTGGAAGATGTTTTAGGTTCTTATCTCTATTCCTGGTTCCTATTATCTCAGAATGATATATCTTGGTGTATTAAAAAATTTATTCTCCTGAACTTTTAGTAGAAACTTTGACCCCCAAAGTTCATGGTCTTCACTTTTGGAATTTTTAAAGCATTATTTTATTTCCTTTAATTAATTTTCCATCCCTTTCTGCATAGAAAGAACTCATTTCTAGAACTTTCTTGGATTGCTGTTAGTCAAAAACATTTTTCTTTATTTTTTTACATAGTTTTGTTCTATATTCCTAAGATATTCTCAACTTAATCTTCTATCTCATCCATTTTTTTTAAATTGAGTATGTTTTCATTTTAAGAGGTTTTTATTTATTTTTTGGTCTTATATGTAAATTTCTTTTTTACTCATTTTCTCTAGGAGCAGAGTAAAAGGCATGTGCCCCGTTCATGTTGTTGAGTGAGAAATTCCAGAAAGCAAACCTCCAGTCTCCTGGAGGCTGGATTGAGCAGACGAGGAACTTATGGTTGGTTGATTGCATGGTAGTGGGAAAAGGAACTTTGGGTCCAAGCATGGTGGAAACAGATGTTTAACTGAACTCCCGTGTTTACCCCAGCACCTGGCCCCACTCTGTGCTGTACTTCTGCCTTCTAGGCCTGAGCCTGCTGGGTTTTTCAGGGAGAACTGGCTTGCTCTTGCCTGTTATCCCTCCTGTAGACAGTGTGTAAATTGCTCTTCCATATCGGGTACCAAGCAGCTAACTGACTTAAGTTCTTCAACAAGTTCACTGCAATTTATTTTCTCTGTTGATGTTTTCTCTCTCTTTTATTTTTGTTTGTGGCTTTAAAACATTTTTAAAATTCATTTATTCTTGTCTTAAAGAAGCTTGAGGAAAGGAAGATGAAATGTGTGTGATCAAGTTTCCTCTTTTAACTAGAAGGCTCCTAAGTGTATTTACATATCTGTTTACTTCAGAGCTTTTTTTATTGAATTGGACAGAAATTATGTCTATTTAATTAGAGCTACAGGAACTTCAGGTATAGGAAAGCTATTTTTAAAAATTATTATCAAGGCACATGATGCTGGCCCCTGGTTTTCACTGGGGTCTTCTGAGTCTGCTCTACCTCTGGCCAGAGTGGCCTTGTAAAATGGCAAAGTGACATTTGTCTTGCATTTGCTGCCTTCTTTTCCTTGGAACCCCTCTTCCCACAGGGAAGGAAACCTTCCGCCATTCTCCAGGAGTGTCACTCTGTAATCCTGATAGCTCTGAGCCTCAGAACCAGAAAGACAGGACTCCAGCAGATGTCCCTGCAAGAGTTGGCCTTACCAGGCAGGTGACACTTATCCAGGGAAGGGTGACATGGACAACAGATAATAAATGTGTGTGTTAAATTTACTCATGGCAGTGACTTTTCCAGAAATACCAGGGAGGCAACAAAATGCTCCACATTCAGGATGAGTAGACCTGAGTTCTACTTTTACTGGACTTCTTGGTTCTGGGCAAGTGATTGGAACTTTTTCAACCTCAGTTCCCTCATTTTTTTTTAATTTAAATTTTTGTGTGTGGGGTTACTGGAGTTGAATAGAGACAAAACAATTTTTATAAATTGGACCATACTTTGGAGAATAGATTAGATACTACTAAAGTAATAACATAACCAACACACGTATAGAACTTACTGTGCCAGACGCTGCTGTAGGCATTTAGTGGTATGAACTCAAGTAATCACAGTGACACTAGGAAGGAATTATTATCCACATTTTCAAGATAACAGAGTGACACATGAAGTAGAACTTCTTCCATGGTTGCCCAACAGAATTGGCAGACTCCTGTGAGACTGAATGTTTTCTCTGACATGTCTCTTCACTACTTGGTTATTGTTTGTCTGTTGGGTTTGGGCGTTTTGGCTTTTGGCTGTTCCTTTGCCCCTTCTACAGGAACTCTCTGAAAGGTGCTCCCTAGCTGACAACAGTAATGCGTCCCACACTGAGTCTCTAAGCGTCCAAGTGAGAACTGAGTGAGGCGATTAAAACTTTAAGCAATCATTTCCTACTTTACTAATACAAATGCAAGCAACAGGTTTGGAACTTTTAAAAATTTTCTTCTGCAGAGGAATAAATCAATTACAGGTATATATATTCAACCTTGCTTTTTTGTGATGGTACATGGCATTGATCCCAGAGCCATTCTAACTCTGAGCTATACCCCTAGCCCTATTTTATTTTTCATTTTGAAACAGGGCCTTTTTACGTTGGTGAGGGCCTGGCTATGTTGCTGAGGCTAGTCTCCAACCTGTAATCCTCCTGTCTCAGCCTCCCAAGTACTGGGATTACAGGCCCTCTCCACCACCCCCGACTCAACCTTGCGTTCTTACCTTTACCAAGAGTCTATAAATTTGGGAGGCCAGAAATATGTCCAGAAAGTAATTCCCAGAGGGCCAGCCGGGGTCTTCGCTTTGTGGATGAGGCTGGAGTGTTTAGAACAGGGCCACCACATAGTAAATGATTAATAAATATTTATTCAATGACTGTGTACTCATTATTTTAATCGTAATTTACTGATCTCTGAACTGGCTTTAAGAAGGATTAGGGTGGTGCACACGGATTAAGGTATTCTCATATGAACACATTCTAACTTCCAAAATGCAGTTCCTGCCCAGCCTCCTCTTTCCAGTTCCCCCAAGGCCTTTCTCTGCCCCCAGCTGCATCCCCCCTGGGCTCTCTATAGCGACACCCCCTCGGAGGAGAGAGACGCCAGGAAGCAGTTCTCACGGCGCCCCGGGCTCCAGCAATGAGAGGTCGGGGAAAACACAGGAAAACAAATGAAGAGCCTGAGCTGGGGCTGGGCGGGCGCGGAGCACTGAGGCGGGAGCCCGCGCCCTGCTGCCGCCGCCTTGAGTCACCGGCGCGGTGGCGGTGGCGGAGGTGAGCGCGCACATCCGCGTGAGATCGGGACCCGCCTTCTCCTGCACCGGCCCCGAGCCCCGTCCTCGGCGCGCCCCCAGGGTGGAGCCACCGCCCTGCGCTCGCACGGCCGAGGGCCCATCCCGAGCTACAGGTGGAGACCGGCGCGGACGGTCCCACGGCTGTGGCCGCGCGAGGCAGGTCGTGCGTCCCGGGCCGGGGAAGGAAGGACGCCAGCCCCTCGGCGAGCGCGGAAACTTCGCAGGCTGGTGAGCTGGGAGGCGGCGGTAGCCGGAGCGGGAGCGTCCGCACCCCCAGGGCAGTGGCGGGCGGCGGGGACCCGGCCGCCGCGGGGAGCGGGGCGCAGGCCCGAGGGTGCGCCGGGCAGTGGCTGCGGGTGCGAGCGAGCGCCCGGTTCCCGTCCCTGGCCCCTGATCCCGGTCCCCGGATCCCCGCGCCCGATCCCCGCGCCCCGTCCCCGCGCCCCGCTGCAGCGACCCTGCAGAGACCTGCCGGTGACTCGCCGCGCGCGCCCGCCCTCTTTGTTTTGGTGTTTGCCTATCCAACAGCTGGCTGGGACAAAACCCAACAAACCCGGGGCTCAGTCATGACAGTTTCCTTCCCTGGGCATTGCAAAAAAAAAAAAAAAAAAAAAAAAAAAAAAAAGATTGCTAAGAGTAAGAGTGCTGGTAATGTGTTCCGGAGAAGTGACTTAGGCCAGCCACGCAAGTGACAGGACAAAGATTTCTTGGCACTTCCTCAGGTGAATCAGCCAAGGAGAAATCAAGAGTAATTTCTGTCTCCCACTTTTTCTGCTCTGTTGCTTTATAATTCTCATCTAAGTGTGGCGACTGCTAGGGGGGTGTGGGTCTGTGGGCGCGCTGTGTGTGTGTGTGTGTGTGTGTGTGTGTGTGTGTGTGTTCCTTCAGGTGGTCACAATAAACTGGCTTTCAAGATTTTCCCACCCGGTGCAACATGATC
The DNA here is from genome assembly GCA_004027185.1 of Glis glis. Lineage (NCBI taxonomy): Eukaryota > Metazoa > Chordata > Mammalia > Rodentia > Gliridae > Glis > Glis glis. Next base: position 47,756 of record PVJS01009098.1, read on the forward strand.
TAAAGAAGCCCCTGGAAATACTGAAACAGGTGAACTGTAAGCAGAGACTGCCTTCCTAGGCAAAGCTGGGGTTTGGTTAAAACTGTGTTAGGTCAAAGCCGTCACACCTGTAACATGTTTGCCAGCTTTTTAATGTCAAGATCGAAAACCAAGGATATAGCATTTCAGTTGTTTAAATGGTACATATTTAAGCCTAACTCGACAATATGTCGTTTCAGGGTTATTTGCAACAAGGTTCATATTTGCAAAAATAAAGCTATGAATTTTGGTTTAGTTCTGTTTAAAAGAAAAATGTCCATAGTTCACAATATTTTATATTCACACTGATTCAGTAGTATATGTATAGAATATACATGGTTTATCTTTCTACTTTTTGAAAAGTGATAAAAGAGACTTTTTGAAAAGTGATAAAAGACTTCACTGTTGTTATAAAGTCAGCTATATAAGTTTACTGAATTCTCAAGCTACTAGAAAGTACATGTTGTAGTTATAAAATGAGAGTCGTACTTGTCTTGTACCATCCCACCCCCAGGTAGTTATGTTTCATAGTTCCCTGGCATAATCTTCTCCCCAGATGAGACCAACCATGCTTGGAGGCAAGAGGGGATGCCTACAGATGATGGAGAAGGATGATCTTGACTAGTAGTTTAATGTTAACCAGGCCTTTCTGCTCAAGAACTAACTATAGATTCCCATACAAGGTTACCATCATTGCTTTTGAAAGGAAAGCAAAACATTTCGGATGAAACTGGACAAGCCTGTTCTCAGAGTTGCCAAGAAGGAATAAAGGGATCTGTCAAATGTAAGCAAACCACGACTCTCGTTTCTCATAGGTCACTCCAGAAACAGGCATGTTTGACCCGGCAGGGAAGGTAACTGTGAAAGTAATTTCAGCTCCTCGGTATAGACCGCCTTCTACTACAACTGTCTTCTGGCTTCAGAATGGCTGCTCATTTATTTAACTGTTCTTCTGAGAACACAGAAGTCATCCAGAGTCCTCCGTGGTTCAGAAATCTGCTCTTTTTCCCCCTGGTTCTTGGACATGTTGGGCTAGGTGTTTGGTTGTTTCCCTGATCAGCAGAGTGGTGAAATGTGGGACGACTATTCACATCAAGTGTGTTTGTCTCGCGTGCAATACAGTTTCTTGAGTTGATTCATCGAGGCTGGTTAGCCAGTCATTCAGCTCTGAAGCAAGTAATTGTAATGTTGAGATGCAGGAAAACAATTACAATAAAACAGACAGGACAAACCAGCTGCTTCCCATGGAGAGAGGTGCCACTTTCTAAAGATGGCTGCCAAGGGGGGAATCACTGTTCAAATTCATTTTTAGGTATACATGAGGCTTATGTTTATCAAAGTAGAAAGCAACAACATCACTAAACATAATAACAAGCTATTGTACTTATGGTACTGGGGATTGAATGAAGGAGCATTCTACCTCTGAGCTATATCCCTAGTCCTTTAAAATTTTTGTTTGTTTGTTTTAAAACAGCTTCTCTCTAGATTGCTAAGAGTCTCCCTAAGTTGCTGAGGCTGGTCTTGAACCTGTAATCCTCCTGTCTCAGCCACCCAAGTACTGGGATTCTAGGCATGCACCACCACGCCTGGCATAATAAACCCATTTTAAACCTGACGTTTGGAGTTGAAGATATTACCTAATTTGTTCCAGGCCCTTCATAGTAATCATTCACGCTTTCCAAATATCAACTCTTTTTCACCAGCCCTCTTTAAAGGACAGACAGGATTACCAATGATGAAAAGAACACTTTAACAAATGGCGAACAGAAATCCTCAATAAATTCAGTCTTTTAACTAAACAACTATTCCATATATTGAGAAAAATAAATATACAAGTTGATTGTTGATTTATTCAACAAGTATTTATTACTGGTGTCAAGTACTATGCTGGGCTCTTTATGAATAGAAGTAGACAAACCAAACTTCCCCAACATTGTGGAGCTTACCTTTTACCTGGGGAGACAAAGAGTAAATCAGAGGAGCGAGCTACATCTATGCTACATTAGAGGAAAGTGTGGAGGGGAGAGTATTAAACAGAGTAGACCTGAGTTAACCATCTGTGGCAAGAGACTGGCATGTTGGCATGGTAGATCAGGTGCCCAGGGCAGCAAGCAGGGGCTTGCCTGGCATCTTCCAGGGACAGGGAAGAAGCCTGTGCATTTGGATCTGAGGAAGCAAGTGGAAGGGTAGAAAGGAGAGAGGGAGGGACAATAATCGGGTCAGGTCATGGAAGGCCTTGAAAATCCTAATACCTATGTTGGCTTTCAGTTATACTCTAGGTGAAGTGAGAGAAAATTGATTTGGATTTAACCTGTGAAACATTTTGCAACACATTATTGGGCATTCCATGAACTTTAATATCCTTCTAAGCACTGTGGATAAGAGAGGTTGATAAAACATACCCGGCCTCTGCTATCATGGAAGTTACATTCTGGTGTGGGGGGAGGGACAGACATATATGCAAATAAGCAAATGATCACTTCTGCAAGTTTCTGTGTCGTTAAGGAACGCATGTTAAAGGGTAAAATAATGTCGGTGGCCCGGAGGGGACATTGTATGATTTCGTGGTCAGGAAAAGTCTGAGGGGAGGAGATTTTTTTAAAAAAATTTTATTTTTTGTTGACACATAATAATTATATACATGCATGGGGTATGGTGTGATGTTTCAATACACATACAGAGTTCTCCACGTATTCAACCAACCACAGATGAAAATGTTTGAGGACAAACTGCGTCTGTGTACAGCCTTTTCTCCTTGTCATTATGCTACAGTTGGGGTCTGGTGTCCCCAAGGTCCTGTGTGTTGAAGGCTCAGTCCCAAGGCAGTGATGCTCAGAGGCGGGGCTTGAGGAAGTGGCTGGGTCACGAGGGCTCCGACCTCATCGGTGCGCTAATCCACTGATGGAGTCGTAATTTTAATGGACTCTTGGGAGGTGGTAGAAACTGCAGGAGGTGGGACTTAGTTGAAGGGAGTGGATCCTTGGAGGTGTGTCCTTGGGGGATTTTATCTTGTCCCTGTCTCCTTCCTCTCCCTCTCTCTCTCTCTCTGTTTCCTGACTGCCATGAGGTGGGCATCTTTGCTCTGCCATGCCCTCCCTGCCTTACCTCAGGATCAGAAACAAAGGAGCCAAGTGACCATGGGTCAAAACCTCTGTGCCCGTGAGCCAAAATAAACCTTTCCTCCTTTAAGTTGTTTTTCTCAGGCATTTTGTCACAGCAACAAAAAAGCTGTCTAACACACATCATTCCCTGAACAGTACAGTACAGTGTGACAACTATTTATATAACATTTACATGGTGTTAGCCATTAAAGTAATTTAGAGATAATTTAAAGTACACGTTAGGATGTCCACAGGTTATATGCAAATACTGTGCCCTTGTATAAAGACTTGAGGGACTGTGGACTTTGGTATCTGTGTGAGGTCCTGGAGCCCCTGCAGAAATGGAGGGACAACTCTACATTGTGTAATGATAAAATCAGGATATTTAGCATACCCATTATCTTGAACATTGTTTCTGTGTGATGAAAGCATTTCCTATTTAAGGAAGTGATCTTTCTTCTTCTCCCTCCTCCTCCTCCTCCT
>PVJS01009099.1:0-51252 GCA_004027185.1 Glis glis
TTTTGCGGTACCAGGGATTGAACCCAGGGGAATTCTACCTCCGAGCTACACCCCCGGCCCTATTTTTTATTCTTTATTTTGAAACAGGGTCTCACTAAGTTGCAGAGGGCCTCACTAAGTAGCTGAGGCTGGCCACGAACCAGGATCTTCCGGTCTCAGCCTCCCAAGTACTGGGATTACAAGCGTGCGCCACCACGCCCGGCTTGTATTTTTATATTTTATATGGGTCTTTTGCAAATGGCATATAGCTAGATTTTGTTTTATATTCATTCTGAAACTTATATTTTACATGGGTCTTTGGCAAATGGCATATAGCTAGATTTTGTTTTATACTCACTCTGACAAGCAGACTTTTAGCTGGAACATTTGTTTCATTCATATTTAATGTTATTTCAGATATATCTGGGTATAAATCTCTTACTGTTTGTTCTGCCTATTCTATGTTTTGTTTTCCTTCACTTCTTGGTTCCTTTTTGGTTATTTTATATCATTTGATTTTTTTTCTTTCTTGGCTCCGAATTTATACAATCTATATTTATGTTCTTTTAGTGGTCACTCTGAAAGTTAAACCATGCATATTTCACTCACCAAAGTCTAAAATTACTTAATAAATACCTATATCCTCCTCCTGAATGATACAGCGACCTCAGAACACTGTAATGTAACTTACCTCCCTCCTGTAAATGATGGCTGTCATACATTTTATTCCTATCTCTTTCTTTTTTAACACCCACAAGTATAGTTGTTAATTTTTCCTTCTTGTTGCTCATCTTTCATCTAAGATCACCTTTCTTCTTCCTGAGGAACATTCTTTGGAGTTTCTTTTAGTGAGCATCTGCTGATAGCAAATTCAGTCTTTGTCAGAAAAATGCTTTTATTTTGCTTCGATTTATTTTTATTATAATTAGTTAATATTAATTATACAAAAATGAGTTTCTTCACGACATTTTCATACAGGCATATAACATACTTTGATCATGTCCACCCCTGCTAGAACCCTCTTATCCCCCTTTCTCTCCCCCGGTCCCCTTCCCCTTCTCTAATAGTCCCCCTTACTTTCCTGTTGTCTTTTAATTTTTTTCTAGATTCCATATATGAGAAAAAACATGCTATATTTGTCTTTATGAGTTGTCTTATTTAGCTTAACACGTTGATTTCCAGTTCCATCGATTTTTCTAAAATGACACAATTTCGTTCTTTATGACTGAATAATGCTCTGTTTGTATATAAACCACATTTCTTATCCATTGACAGGCATGTAGACTGATTCTATAACTTGGCTGATGACAATAAACATGGGCATGCAGGTCTCTCTTTTGTATGCTGATTTTGATTCTTTCAGGTATATACCTAGGAGTGTTAAAGCTGGATCATATGGCAGTTCTACAGTTAGTTTTTTGAGGAACCTCCATCCTGATATTTGTAGTGGCTGCACTAATTTACATTCCCACCAACAGTGTATAAGAGTTCCTCCCCCTCACCCATATCCTTGCAAGCATGTGTTATTTTTTGCTTTCTCGATAATGGCCATTTTATATTGGGGTGAAATGGAATCTCAATGTTTCTGATTAGCATTTTCCTTGATGGCTAAAGATATAAGGAATTTTTCATGTATTTTTTGGCTGTTTGTACTTCTTCCCTTGGGAAGTGTCTATTCAGTGCATTTGCCCATTTATTGATTGGATTCTTTGTTCTTTTGGTGTTCATTTTTTTTAGTTCTTTATATATTCTGGATATTAAACATTTTCTCCTATTCTGTAGTTTCTCTCTTCACTTTGTTGATTGCTTCCTTTGCTATGTGGAAACTTTAATTTGATGTAATCCTATTTGTCAAGTCTTGCTATTATTTCCTGGAATTCTGTTTAGGAAATTGTCCCTTATAACAATATCTTGAAGTGTTTCCCCTGTGTTTTCCTCTAGTAGTTTCAAAGTTTCACCTCTTACATTAAGTTCTTTGATCCATTTTGAGTTGATTATTGTACAAGGTGAGAGATAGGAATCTAGTTTCAATCTTCTACATGTGGATATGCAGTTAAACCAGCACCATTTGTTAAAGAAGCTTTCTTTTCTCCAACATGTTTTTGGCTCCTTTATTGAGAATCAGATGGCTGTGGGTGTATGGGTTTATTCCTCAGTCTTCCATTCTATTCCAATGGTCCAAATGTCTATTTCTGTGCCAGTACCATGCTGGTTTTGTCACAATTGCTAAACAGTAGTTTTTAAAATTGGATATTATGATGCCTTAGGCATTGTTCTCTTTGCTCAAGATTGCTTTGGCTATTTGGGGTCTTTTGTGATTCCGTATGAGTCTTAGGATTGTTTCTACTAGTTCTGTGAAGGATGTTATTGGTATTCTGATGGGGATTACATTGAATCTATAGGTTGCTTTGGCAGTATGGCCATTTTAACAATATTAATTATCCCAATCCATGCATATGAGGTGTCTTTCCATCTTTTAGTGTCTTCTTCAGTTTATTTTTTCATCATCAAGTCTTTCACCTCCTTGGTTAGGTTTATTTCTAGGTACTTTATTATTTTTTGAGGCTATTATGAATGGGACTGTTTTCCTGATTTCTTTCTCAGTAAGATAATTATTGGTATATAGAAAAACTATTAATTTTTGTATGTTGATTTTCTATACTGATACTTTGCTGAATTTGTATATCAGCTCTAAGAGACTTTTGGTGGACTCTTTAGGGTTTTCTAAGAATAGAATCATAGCATCTGCAAATAGGAGTAATTTGACTTGTTCTCGCTGGGTGTGGTGGCGCACGCTTGTAATCCCAGTACTTGGGAGGCGGAGACCGGAGGATCTGGGTTCGCGGCCAGCCTCAGCTACTTAGTGAGGACTCCGCAACTTCGTGAGACCCGGTTTCAAAATAAAGTATAAAAAATAGGGCCGGGGGTGTAGCTCGGAGGTAGAACGCCCCTGGGTTCCATCCCTGGTACCACAAAAAAAAAAAAAGGACAGTGACTTGTTCTCCTATTTGAATCTCTTATTTCTCTTGCCTGATTGCTTTGGCTAAAGTTTCCAGTACTATTTTGAATAAGAGTGATGAGAGTGGACACCCTTGTTTCATTCCTGCTTTTAGAGGAAGTGCTTTCAGTTTTTCCCCATTCAGTATAATGTTGGCTATGGGTCTATCATATATAGCCTTTATTATGTTGAGATATGGTCCTTCTATACCTAGATTATTCAGTTTTTTATTATGAAGGGATGTTGAATTTTATTGAAGGCTTTTTCTGTATCTATTGAGATGATTATGTGCTTTTTATTCTTAATTCTATTTATGTGATTAATTATATTTATTAATTTGCATATGTTGAACCAACCTTGCATTCCTTGAATGAAACCAATTTGATCATGATGTACGATCTTTTTGATATGAAGCTGAATTTGATTTTTAAGTATTTTATTGAGGATTTTTGCATCTACCTTCATGGAGGATATTGGTTTAGCATTTTCTTTTTTTGTTGTGTTCTTACCAGGGTTTGGTGGATGGTTTTATCATGAGTTTTGAAGAGTTCTTTCCCTTTCTATTTAATGGAATAGTTTGAGGAGCATTGATATTAGTTCTTCTATAAAACTTTTATAACATTCAGCAGTCTCTCCGGTCTTGGGTTTTCTTTGTTGGGAGACTTATTATTACTGCTTCAATCTCAATACTTATTATTGATCTCTTTAGGTTTTCTATATCCTCTAGATTTAATTGTGATGGGTCATATGTATCTAGAAATTTGTGTATTTCTTCTAGATTTCCAATTTATTGGCATGTAATTTTTAAATATTTCCTAATGATCTTCTGGATTTCAGTGCTGTCATAATATCCCCTTTTTGTCTTTATTTTATTTATTTGGGTCCTTACTCTCTTTCTTTTGATTAATTTGGCTAAGAATTTTTCAATTTTATCTTTTCAAAGAACCAACTCTTTGTTTTATTGATTCTGTGTATTGTTCTTTTTGTCTCGATTTCATTTATTTCTGTTTTAACATTTATTACTTATTTCCTTCTATTGATTTTGGGTTTGGTTTGTTCTGATTTTCTAAGGCTTTCATTAAGATTATTTGTTTGAGATTTCTCTGGGTTTTTTTTTCTTTTTCTTTTTTTTCTTGTGGTACTGGGGATTGAACCCAGAGGCATTCTACCTCCAAGCTACACCCCCAGTCCTGTTTAATTTGGAAACAGGGTCTTGCTAAGTTGCTGAGAACCTCACTAAATTTCTAAGGCTAGCCACAAACCTGTGATCCTCTTGTCTCAACCTCCCAAGTACTGGGATTACAGGCATGAGCCACTGTGCCTGACTTCTCTGTTTTTCTAATGTAGGCACTTGGCTGTGTCCCATAAGTTCTGGTAGGTTATATTTTCATTTTTTTCTAGGAATTTTAAATTTCCCCTCTGATTTCTTCTGCTTATTCAAAAATGTATTGTTCAATCTTCATATGTTTGTATACTGCATATTTTTTACAGTTTCTCTTGATGTTGATTTCTAGTTTCATTCTGTTATGTTCTGATAAGATACAAGAAACTACTTCAATTTTTATATTTTTTAATATTTGCTTTATGGCCTAAAAATTTGATCTATTCTGGAGAAAGTTTTGTGTGTGATGAAAAGAATGTATATTTTGTAGCTGTTGGATGAAATAGTCTGTAGATGTCTATTAAGTTCATTTGATCTATAGTGTAATTTAACTCTGATGTTTATTTTTTTACTTTTGTGTCTGGAAGATATATTTACTTGTGAAAGTGGGGGTATAGAAGCCAACCATTATTTTGTATTGGGACCTATCTATCCCTTTATGTCCTGTGGTGTTTCTTTTATAAAATTGGGTGCTCCAACATTTAGTACATATATAGTTACAATTGTCATATCTTCTTGATGGATTGTTCACTTTATCAATACATAGCAACCTTCTTTGTCTTTTCTAATTTTGACTTGAAGTATATTTTGTTGGATATGAGGATAGCTACTCCTGTTTTCAAGATTTCATGATGGAATATCATTCTCCATCTTTTCACTTTCAGTCTGTGTGTCTTTACTGGTGAGGTGAGTTTCTTGAAGACAGAAAACTGTTGGGTCTTATTTTTCAATCCAGTCAGCTAGTCTGTGCCTTTCATTTAGGGAATTCGGACCATTTACATTCATGGTTATTATTGAAAGGTATGCACATGTTCCTGTTATTTTGTTGTTATTCTTCTGGTTGTTTTAAATGAGCTACATTTGTTTCTTTCTCCTTTAGAGGTTTGATGATTTACTGAATTAATCATGTTTGATTCTTTCCTAATTCTGATTTGCTTGTATACTCTTCTAGTAAGATTTATTCTTCCGTATGCTCTCATGATTGTCTTGCTTCCTCTTCTGTGTGTAGGATTCCTTTATGTATCTTCTGTAATGCTGGTTTAGTGGCCATGAATTCCTTTAGTTTATGCTTATCTTGGAAGATCTTTATTTAACTTTCAATTCTGAAATATAACTTTGCCGGATAGAGTAATATAGGTTGGCAGTTATTTTCTTTCAGGACTTGAAATACATCATTCCATGCCTTCTTGGCCTTTAGAGTTTCTGCTGACAAATCTGCTGTTATTCTGATGGGTTTTCCTTTGTAAGTGACTTGTTGCTTCTATCCTGCAGTTTTCAGTTTCTCTGTTCTATACTTTGACAGTTTATGTATAATATGACTCCTATACATGGATGTTCATAACTTTCCCAATTTTGGGGGAATTTTCTGATATTTCCCTGAAAAGGTTTTCTATGCTTTTAGCCTGTGCATTCCTTCATCTAAACCAACTATTCATAGGTTTGATATATTAATTGTGCCCCAAAGATCTTGTACATTCTTTTCCTTTGTAATTACTTTTGTAATTACTTTTCCTTATTCCTATCTGAATGTGGTAATTCATCAACCTTATCTTCAAACCCTGATATTTTTTCTTCTACTTGATCTAGTCTATTGGTAAGGCTTTCAACTGAGTTTTTAAATTTATATTTGACTTATTCAGCTTGTCATTTCCAATATTTCTGTTTGGTTCTTTTTCAGAATCTCTATCTCTTTATTGAATTGTTCTTTCATATCCTGTACTATCTTTCTTAACTATTTATTTGGATTTTCTTTGAAGTCATTGATTATTTTTAAAACCAGTCTTTGTCTGGCATTTCATTCACTTGGATGTCTTTGGATTCAGTTACTGAAGATTCATGAAGCTTTGGAGGAGTCCTTTTGTCCTATTTTTTCATATTTCTTGTGTTTCTATGTTGAGATTTGTGCATTTGTCGGGATGCATATCCCTTTCACTTCTATGTGAGGTTCTTCCTACTGAGCAACCTTCTCTTGAGGGCTTGATTTCCAGTACTGCTCAGAGAGGAAAAGACAAAGTGCTGTAACATTGACAACACAAAGACAAACCAGAGACACAAATACAGTTAAAACCAATTAAAACTAGCAACTATACCACCAATAACAACAGAAAAGGGCAAAAGTAATATAGAATGAACTAAAAAGTTAAAACTTGATAAAGGTAAAAGTAAGAATAATACAATTAAGGAGAATGGGGAGAGAGAAAAAGAAGCAAGATAAAAGGCAAAGAAAATGAGAAAGAGGAGAGGAAAAAGAAAGAAATAAAAATCCAATTAAAGAATTTTAAAAATATAAGATGATAAAAGGATGAAAAGAAGAAAAGGAAGGAAAGAGTAAAAAAATTCTTCCTAGTCACTGTGCTTGGAATAGAGAAGCTTTTTTTTCAGGTCTTGTAATCTTGGAATTCACCAGGTATGGAGGCTGGGGCGGGGGTTGTAATTCCTTTCTGTTCCCAATTAACATGTTGGTGCTGTATTAGGCTGAGCTCTGCCCTGAGTGTCCTGCCTAGCCACTTAATATGTTGACTGCAGCTGGGCTATATTCACTCCAGAGGCTTTTTAAAAATGCATACCCAGACCTGCTGGTAGCCCCAACTAGCCTTATGGCATGTGGGCTGGGGACATGTCCACTTGTGCTAGAGACTCCCCAGTCTGTGCACCTGGAGCGTGGCAAACATCCAGGCCAAGCCATATCCCCAGAAGCATTGGAGAGTGGGTGCTCTCAGATCTGGTGCCCTCAGTAAACTGCACACTATGGGTCTCCTTCCTCTCCCCAGAAGACGGTGCTGCTGACTGATGTGGCCTCCATAGCCTGAGTGCCCTGCTGCTTAAACTTCTCAGCGAGTCTGCGACTGACCCTCCTGCCTCCCTGACCAATGTCTCTTCTGGCCACCCCCTGCCCAGTTACTGTAGCAGGGTATCTCCAGGGGCCCTGAATTGTGATTGTTCCATGTTTTCTTATCCCCAGAGTACCTCAGTCCCAAACAATAGTTCCCCTTTCAAGATGGCTCCTGGTTATATCACTGTGATATGGTGAACACTGACATAGATTCCTTCTCCAGAGCCAGCCTGCCTTGCAGGAGGAGTCTCTTTCAGCTCCAAACCCCACACTAGATTTAAAGCTTGTGATAACTGTGGGTTCTGCTGAGGCCAGGACTGTCAGTTCACTGTCTATCATTGGTGCTGTCCACCTCTCGGGGATTTACCTTGTGCTTGAGGTGTGGTGTTCTGGGGTTGGAGTTGCTGACTACCGTGTTCTTTTTGTGTGCGTGTGTGTGGTACTATGGATTAAACCCAGGGGCCTTCTACCTCTAGGCTACACCCCCCAGCCCTTTTTATTTTTTATTTTGAAACAGGGGCTCTGGATCTAAGTTGCTGAGTTGTACTTGAACCTGCCATCCTCCTGTTTTAGCCTACCAAGTACTGGAATTACAGGCATAGGCCACCATGCTTGGCTTGCCTTATTCTTTTCTCTGAGTTGCCTTTCTGCTTCCCTGTGCTTTTTAGCTTTCCTGTTGCTTCTTTCTTGATTCCCAGAGCTGTTCTTCTCCTTGGAATACAGTTTTTCATTTGTTGCCCTGACTCTTTTCACCAAGTCACAGCAAGTGTACTTCTATCCTGCCATCTTACCCAGAAGTCCTACTTCCATATTTATTTATTTATTTTTATTTTTTTGTGGTACTGGTGATTTTTTTTTTTTTTGCGGTACTGGAGATTGAACCCAGGGGCGTTCTACCTCCGCGCTACACCCCCGGCCCTATTTTTATACTTTATTTTGAAACCGGGTCTCACGAAGTTGCGGAGGGCCTCACTGAGTAGAGAGAGAGAGAGAGAGAGAGAGAGAGAGAGCTGAGCCTGGCCGCGAACCCGGATCCTCCAGTCTCCGCCTCCCAAAGTACTGGGATTACAAGCATGCACCACCACGCCCGGCACGGTACTGGTGATTGAACCCAGGGCTATTCTACCTCCGAGCTATACTCCTAGCACTATATTACTATTATTTTGAAACAGGGTCTCACTAGGTTGATGAGAGTCTCACTACTTGCTGAGACTGTCTTTGAACCTGCTATCCTCCTGTCTCAGCCTCCCAAGTACTGGGATTACAAGCGTGCCCACCACGCCTGGCTCTACTTCCATTTTTAAAAGATCTTTCACTGAGAATATAATTCTAGATTGGAAATCGTTTTCTTTTGATGCATTGAGGTCTCATTCCATAGCTTTTGTCTTTTGCTGTTGAGAAGACAGCTGCCATCTTTGAGGGTAATCTTTTTTTTTTTTTGCGGTACTGGGGATTGAACCCAGGGGCATTCTACCTCCGAGCTACACCCCCAGCCCTATTTTTATACTTTATTTTGAAACTGGGTCTCACAAAGTTGTGGAGGTCCTCATTAAGTAGCTGAGGCTGGCTGCGAACCTGGATCCTCTGGTCTCCGCCTCTCAAGTACTGGGATTACTAGCGTGTGCCACCACGTCCAGTGAGGGTAATCTTTTTTCTTTGGCTGCTTCAAAGACGCTTTGCTTGTCCTAATTTTATGAAGTTTCACTGTGATGTGTCCAGGAGTGGGTTCCTTTTCACTTGCTGTGATGGGTTTCACAGGGTCTTTTACTGGGAATCTGTGATCAACATCTTTTGTTTGTTCTGGAAAATTTGCTGTGATTATTTCTTAAAATATTGCTCCTACCCATTTTCTCTCCTCTTTCTGGGACTCCAAATCAATATATGTTGGATCATATCTACTCTGTATCTTAATCTCTTTTGTGTTTTCTCTATTGTCTTTCTTTGCAATATCATGGGTCATTTCTTAGGATCTTTCTACTAACTGTCTGTTCAACAATGTTTAATCTGTTATTAAACCAAGCCATAAATTAAAAAAAATATTTCTGGAGCTTCTCTTTGGATATTTTTCAAATCATTGATGTTATTTTCAAATTCTTATTCCCTGCAAATATGGTCAGGTGTGTATTTTGTTTCTTTAAACATAGCAATATGGCTGTTTTATGATTTGTGTTTCATAATTCCAATCTCGCTAAGTCTTGGCTTATCTGTTTCTGCTGCTGTTATTTCTGCTTGTGATGCGTTGTTTTCTGGGGTTTTAAAGTATTTTTTCTCTGTGAGTTTATCGTTGTTAGAAATTAAGTTATGGGAATTCACTGGTCACTACGATGAAAGTGCCTTTCTCCAGAGAGGACATTTTTTCTTTTGCCAGGTGCCCAGGACCTATTCTAGTCTAGTACCATTTTAAAATATAGGGCTTGGTTTGGTTTGGATTTTTTTTCCCATACAGGTGAGATAAATTTGGACAGCAAATTCTTGCTAGGGAGTCCTTTTTTCTTTCCCTAGCCATTTCTCTGAATTGGTCCTTATCTCTCTTCAGGTATCTTCAGAACTGGGGAGATGTTTGTCGAAGGACACCAGGACAAATTTCAGTTAGATGGTGGAAGCCAGTTCAAAAGATCTATTGTACAACATAGTGATTGTAGCTAATAACAATGTATTATATACTTGAAAATTGATAATGGTGTTTTCACTAAAAAATGATAAATATTTGAGCTAATTGATATTTTAATTAGCTTAATTTAGTTATTTCACAATGTATGTATATCAAAATTTATATATTTACCAATTTATATATGCCATAAATAATACACTTTTTATTTGTCAAATTATTTTCTTGCTATTAAGTTGTTTGAGTTGCTTATATATTTTAGACATTAACCCCTTATCAGACATATGATTTACATATATTTTTCCATTTCCATAGCTTAACTCTTCACTCTGTTTATTGTTTCCTTGACTGTGCAGAAGTTTTTTAGTTTGATGTAGTCTCCTTTGCCTATTTTTGATTTTGTTGCCTATACTTTTGGGTTCATATCCAAGCTATAAATGTCAAGAAGACTTTACCCTATGTTTTCTTTTAGAAGTTGTATCGTTTTCGGTCTTATGTTTAGGTCTTTAATCCATTTTGAGTTGATCTTTGTCTATGGGGTAAGATAAGGGTCCAATTTCATTAGTCTATATGTGGATATCCAGTTTTCCCAATACCATTTACTGTAGAGATTGTCCTTTTCCCATTGTGTGTTTTTGGAACATTTGTCAAAGATCAGTTGACCATAAATGCATAGACTTATTTCTGGGCCCTCTATTCTGTTCATTAGTCTGTCTTTCTGTTTTTGTGCCAGTACCATGCTGTTTTGATTATTATAGCTCTGTGGTAGATTTGGGGATGCCACTGGTATTGGTTATTTTGTTTGTTTGTTTGTTTATTTATTTATTATTTTTGTGGTACTGAGATTGAACCAAGGGGCATTCTACCTCCAAGCTACACCCCAGTCCTATTTTCTTATTCTTTATTTTGAAACCGGGTCTCACTAAGTTGCGGAGGGCCTCACTAAGTAGCTGAGGCTGGCTGCAAACCCGGATCCTCTGGTCTCAGCCGTCCAAGTACTGGGATTACAAGCGTGCGCCACCACGCCCAGCTATTTATTTGTTTTTTTTTAAGTTTTTAAAATATATTTATTTATTGGTGCATTGTAATTATACATTTTGATAAGTGTCAGGGTAGCAGAAGCATACATGCACACATTGCTCATTTAGCCCTCCCTCAAATCCCACCCTATTCCCTCCCCCTTCCCTCCTTTTCGAGCTCAGCATAGTGATTGACTCTGATAAGTTTTGCTTAAGACTGCTTTGGATATTTGGCTTATTTTGTGATTCGATATGAATTTTAGAATTGTTTTTTATATTTCTGTGAAAATGTCATTGGAATTTTGATAGGGATTTTAATAATTTTGTAGATTGTTTTGGGTAAGATAGACATTTTAGCATATTATTTTTCTATGTTTATAGATTTATCATTGTAGGCACTAATAAGCAATTTGTAGAATGTATGGTAAATGAATTTCAGATGCTCAGAATACTTTAGACATGGCTCAGTAGAGTAGAGCAGAGAGATTTTTGTTGATCAGACATATGAGCAGTGCAAAGCAACTTCTAGAATAGTCTATTACTTTACAAAAGTATATTTAATTACTCTACAGAAGTAATATAGCTTTCTTTCTCTAGCACTGACTTGTTTCTAAAAGCAACACATTTACATATATTTGATAAATAGTATTCATTTAATACTCTGCCAGAAGGGCAGTGTCTTAATAAATAGTTTATTAAGTGGGTATGATTAATAAACCCATTTTTGCTAAAAATTTCCTGCTCAACAGAAAAAATAATTGTGTCCATGTCAACAAAGTCATACCACTTGTTCAGCAAATACTTATAGAACTTCAATATTAATCATGGAAGCCTTATTATATGAATACAGTAATGTTTTTGGTAAAATAATATATCCCTCATCTTATACAAGAAAAACCCGAACAGATTACTTCAGTTTGATACCAAAATTTCATTTCACTCCCAAGCCTTCAACAACTAGCTGCGTATGTAAGTAGGCTTTCTCCTTGCATAGATTTCCCACATTTTAGATTCTGAAAGGGCCATAGAGAGCAGGTCATCCCCCCTCCCTTGGATTTACACATGAGGAAACTGAGACACAGATAGCATGACTTAAGCCAGTTCACATCACTGGATAAGGGATGCAGGTCTTGGCTCAGCAGACTTCCCCTCCAAGATCTTAACTTTGAAGTACATAGACTAAATCTGTGACAAACTTTACATTAATAGGTTACTTTATACACTGAATTTTATATTCACAGAAGAGAATTAGTGTTTTGGCCCTGCATTGAAATTTTTCTAAGGCATTGGGGAGTAAATCTACTTAACAGTCAGCTGGACGCGGGTGAGCATCCTCCTTTGAGCCGCTGTCCTTTGTGGCTAAGTGGAATGGCACTGGGCAGTCTCTCCTTCTGACTATTGCTGCTCCCCTGTCCCCCAGGTCTGACACAGAGGAGGATTTCAGCATTTCCTAGACTTAGAAGAAATATTTAGTAGATGTTATGAATTGCATGCTTGTGTC
Organism: Glis glis; assembly: GCA_004027185.1. Classification (NCBI taxonomy): domain Eukaryota; kingdom Metazoa; phylum Chordata; class Mammalia; order Rodentia; family Gliridae; genus Glis; species Glis glis. Next base: position 12,320 of record PVJS01009099.1, read on the forward strand.
CCCACAAAATTTATGTGTTGAAACCCTAATCCAGATGCAATGGTATTTGGAGGTAGGGCCTCTAGGAGGTAAGTGGAGCCCTTCTGATGGATGTGGTCTTCTTAGAGGAAGAGACATGAGAGAGCTTGCCCCTTGTGAGGATACAGCAAGAAGACAGCCGTCTGCAGACCGGGAGGTCGCCCCACACCGGATCCAGGATCTCTCATGTTCCTCCTTGGTCTTGGACTTAGCCTCCAGAACTGGGAGGAATAGCTTTCTGTTGTTTAGACCACCCTGTCTATGGTAGTGTGTTATAGCAGTCTGAACTACTGCAGTAGACTAAGTTCTTTATTATGGTCTGGAACATTCTGCATGATCTGGCCCCTGCCTGCTTTTTCACTCTTGTGTTCATTTTGTGCTGCTGTCATTTTGCTCACTATAATCCATCATCTTCTCAAGCACACCGTGCTCTTCAGAGTTCATGTTCCCTCTGCCTGGAATTAATTTTCTGTTCTTCCTATGGTTGGCTCTTTCTCATCTTTCATACCTCGACTTAAAATCATCACCCTGGAAGGCCTTCCCTGCCTTCTGACTGAGGCAGGTCCTTTTTAGGTCTTTTTTCTTAACACTTTCTTACATGCAACCTGTGGTGGTTTATAATCATTTTATTTCTCTGTTTATCCTTTGCTCTGTTACTAGATTCTATGCCTCAAGAAGGCGGGAATCTCATTTGTTTTGTTCTACATGTCTGTCCTGTGGACAGACATGTAGACACACCTGTGGACACACCTGTGGACACACCTATCAGGGTGTCTGGCAAATAAAGGTGATTCAGAAGCACTTGGTGAATGAGTGACTACATAATGGAGCGACCTCTGGGCTGGAGTTGCCTCTACACTCTACCCTGTGGCTTCAGTGGGCTTTCTCCCTATTATCGGCACATTCGTAAAATTGTAACTGTGTTAGTTTTCCATCACTATAACAAAAGAACTGTAATAATAAACTTATAAAGAAAGAAGGTTTGTTTGGGCACCCCATTTTGGAGGTTCCAGTCCATGATCTGTTGGCCCCTTTGCTTTGGACTTGTGGCAGCACATCATGGCGGAGTATGTGGTGGACCAGAACCACTTACCTCATGGCCAGGGAGCAAAAGGCATCAAGAAGGGGCTGGGCTCCCACAGTTTCCCTCAAGGCCATGGATTCAGACTTCCCACTAGGTTCTCCCTCCTACGCTCCACAATAACACCACCCCGGGGACCATGCCTTTAACACATCTTTCTATTAGAGGCGAATGTACTTTTCTAAAAAACCAAAACTCAGCCAGGCGTGGTGGCACATGCTTGTAATTCCAGTACTTGGGAGGCTGAGACCGGAGGATCGCAGGTTCAAAGCCAGCCTCAGCTACTTAGTGAGGCCCTTTGCAACTTAGTGAGACCCTGTTTCAAAATAAAGAATAAAAATAGGGCTGGGGGTGGAGCTGAGAGGTAGCATGCCCCCTGGGTTCAATCCCCAGTACTGTAAAAAAAAAAAAAAAAGAAAAACCAAAACTGGGTCTGTCCTCCATGGTCTCTTTTTAAACTCTTTATCCTTTTCCTCTGCCTTCTGGGTAATTTTTCTCCTGGTAAGTCAGTGCTCTTCTTTGTAGATTTAGTTTTCTGAAATGTTAATACTGCTTCTGGATCTTTCTCATGCATTTTACAATTCCAATTTCTGAACCGATACTGCTTTTCTCCTCGTTTCTCCCTTAGCACTCATGTCAATGGTACTATGACAGCTTTGATCTCTCTCTCTCTCTCTCTCTCTCTCTCTCTCTCTCTTTTCAGATAGGTCATATTCCTTTTAAGTTTCCTTCAGAGAATGAAACATGGTTTAAATTTTTCCCAGGATTTTTGTTGTTATTGCTGTCGAAGAGCCCTTGTGTGTTATTTGGTTGCTCATTTTTTCACCAAAGAAAGTTCTATCTAGATCTATTATTTGGTAAAAAAAAAAAGTATGAAATTTTTTTGTGTGTGGTACTAGGGATTGGACCCAAGGGGTATTCTACCTCTGAGCTACACTCTCAGCTCTTTTTATTTATTTTTATTTTGAAACAGGGTCTTGCTAAGTTGCTGAGGCTGGCCTCAAACCTGTGATCCTCCTGCCTCAACCTTCCAAGTACTGGGATTACAGGTGTGTGTCACCACACCTGACTGAAAAATTAGTTCCGTCCTCTACTTCTATGTCTGCATAGTGCTCAAATCTATTCCTTTGTACATGCGAGTCTATCTTTGGTTAAGCCTTGCTGCTCCTATGGAAGATGGGTAGTGGGACCTGAGTATTATCAGGCTGTGCATTTTTTTTTTGGTCTGTTTCTAATGAATGCCCCCCTCCTCAGGAGCCCCTCAGCTGAGACGGAGGTGGACCTGGTACCCTCGAGGCTCTCTTGGTGGGAGCCGGCCTCTGAGAAGTGCACACCTCCTGCTCCCAAGACTTGGGCTGCAGCACAGCTGCTTTTCATTCTTTCCCACCAGCTGCACCTTTGCTTGCAGTTGCTGTTTTCTGCTAAGACAGTTCATCTTTGGTGGTTCTTCTCTTATCCCTTTTCTTCCTTCTCATTTACATTCCAAAAGAAAATGCACGCATGAGTGTGTGTGTCTGTCTGTATGTCTGTGTTTAAGGAAAAGAATGACAAAGTGTGCACCACTTTTTGGACTATGAATGTGTTCCCTACTAGATAGCATTGCTCTTGTGTGCATTGCATTGAGCTGTGTGCATGATTTACATCTAGATCTTCTTGCTGCTGGTGGGTCATGGTTGCATTGCTCTAAGTAGTTTTACATTGGGCTTTAAATTCATAGTAGATATCAATTAAAACTGTCATTAACAAGTTTCCTTTTCCTCCTGGGAAAATCACTCATGTCGCTCGTGTTGGACTTTTGTTTCATTGGCATGTATTTCCTTCAACCAACACCTATTGGGCACCTACTCTGTTCCAGGCAGAGCCTTGAGAATACAAAACGTTGATGTCTTTCAACTCATCAAGATCTAGTTGGGTTTTAATTCTTTGTTTTTTAATTGGCAGGTCTGATGATACACCTCCAACTCTATCACCTATTCTGTCAGCAAGTAATTAATGAAAATGTTAAGTAGTACTGAGCGAGAACTGACCCCGTGGAGCTGCATTTGTTAAATTCCCTCATGCTGACATCTACACTGACCTGTTAATCAATTCTGTATTCACTGGATACGTAAATTGCAGGTTCCCGGTTTCATGATGGGTAGGTCATATAAACTAAAACCTAAAGCACTGAATAAATTCCTCTCCTTGAAGGATAAGATCCATCAGATTTGTTCTTGAACCCTTGTTGGTTTTCACCCCTGGCTATAGTGGCTTATTAAAATAAGCGAGGGCTGGCTTTCATGTTTTCAAGAGGCCCTGATGCTTCATTAGGCAAGGGTGAGATGAAAGAGAATCTTGGTTCCATCAGCGCCATCAAATTGCTTCTGTTTAAGAAGAAAAATGTAAGGATTATGAATTTTGTTATTTCAAAAACCCCTTTTGTGTTTCAATTCCCTAAACTTTAGTAATAGTTGTCAGGTTGATTCCGACCTGTCCAGCCCCTTTGATGCGAGTAACAAATAAGGTTTTATGCTCAATGTTGTATACTTGCTATTAACTAAAAACAAGGAAATCTTATCTAGTACCATAATAAGGAAATTGAGTTTGGAAGTATGTACTTTGAAGTATATTTTACAAGTGGGGTAAATATACTCCCACCCCTTCCTCCTTTCATTCCCCCATCTCCTCATTTTTAAGAAGTCAGCATTTCTTTTTTGATGCTTTTATTGGTGCATTGTAATTATACATCGTAGTGAAGTTAGAAGTGATATAAACATACATGTACATGTTAGAAGTGATATAAACATACATGTGCACAGCACTTGGTGTGAGTCCTCTTGGATCCCCTTCCTCCACTTTCCACTTCCTCCCCATACATGTTAGTGAGATTGGTAGTGAGACCTTCATATACAGACATTGCATTCTTTGAACTGTTTCCTTCTGTTCTCCTTTTTCCCCTCCTCGCCTCCCTCCCGCAAACCCCTTCGACTATTCTACTGGTCTCCCCCCTCCTTTATCCGAGCCCCTTTTGTTTCCCATTTTCTCTCTAGCTCCCACATATGAGAGAAAACACATGACCCTTGGTTTTCTGAGACTGGCTGATCTCACTTAGCATCCTAGTCTCTTGTTGCATCCATTTTCTTGCAAATGCCATAAAGAAAAACAAAATTATGTCATTTGCAAGCATTTCTTAACTTTTAATGACTCACCTCAAAAATACCTACCCCACACTCCTTTCAAATTTTAGGTAGCAGGGCCCCTTTGCAGCAGTTCTGGGGACAGGCTGCTCCCCTGTCCCTATGTGTTTCGGCAGCTAACCCCTTTGCATGCATTCAGGGAACATCCTGTGTCTCGGAACATCCTGTGGACACTGGAGGATGCCTTTTTTTTTTTTTTTTGCGGTGCCGGGGATTGAACACAGGGGCATTCTACCTCTGCGCTACACCCCCGGCCCTATTTTTTATACTTTATTTTGAAACCTGGTCTCACGAAGTTGCGCAGGGCCTCACTAAGTAGAGAGAGAGAGAGAGAGAGAGAGAGAGAGAGAGAGAGAGAGCGCTGAGGCTGGCCACGAACCCGGATCCTCCGGTCTCCGCCTCCCAAAGTACTGGGATTACAAGCGTGCGCCACCGCCACCACACCCGGCCTGGAGGATGCTTTTTTAAGATACACCTCCGTCCTATACCTTAGACTGCTAGTGGCTAAGGCGCCCAGGGCCTAGAGGTGGAGGAAGCTCTTGATCTGTCTTTGATGCATGCCCAGGAGGAGCTTGGAAGTGCTGAATCAAATCCCTGGCATAGGTGATTAAGTTTTAAAAATATACTCTAGCAGGGGATGGGCTATATAGCTAGGGGCTATGCAAAGAAATTGAGATAGGTATACTCTATGAACAGGAAATACAACATGCTCAACATGTTTTCTAGCTTTCCTCTAACCAGAGTTTGGGCATAAGAATGAGATCCTGGAAGAGTGAAGCTTCTTCCCTAAAAGTCACCGACAAGTTTATTGTAAAGTATTGTTATATCTTATTGTACCAACTAGCTTTAGCATTCGTGCTACTTTTATAACAGTTCCTAGCTCTTTATTCTAATGTTGGTATAATGCAGAGTGGAATATTTCCTTTTATAAGTTTTCTTCCTCTTCCCTCACCTTTGAAAGTATGTAGAAGAAAGTCCCAGAATGATGAATCCAGTGAGAAGCTATATATCTGTACACAACAAAACGCAATCTCCGTTACCTTTCACATTTTACATTCTCACTGGCTCTTATTCTCTCATCATTCCTTATGCAACTTTTCGGAGTTGCTGAAATGTCTCCATTTCACAGTGCAGTTACGTGGTCTGTGGATGATCACAGGACTAGAGTTGTTGAGTAGGGTGGGGTGTCAGGCCTTCTGAGTCCAGCCCGCCTGTCCCTCCTGCCGCCAGCTCAGCCGAGCCTGGAGGTGACAGGCTGAGCCTCCCACTGCTTCCTCCCTTCTCCGCTGACAGGTCTCAGTCTCCCATAGGTGTGAGCCTGTCAATGGGTTCGCAGTCGCGTCTTGCCTCCCCTCTCAGTGGGGTGAAGGCGGGGTCCTCCTGGAATCTCTTGACTTTTTCGTCTGGGGAAGCGTCTATGGGCATTGCAGGTGTTGTTCTTCCGTGGTGTACCTGGCTGAAGTGAGTGCTGTGGTATCCCCCGCTGCCTGCAGGAGCTTGCTCCCTCAGACCCACGCCTTCTCTTCTCCTCAAGGTTCTCCTGAGAGTGGACCTGGCCTTCTCTTCCTGCTCCTGGGCCCCACCTGCTTGGGCCTGCCAGAACCTTCCCAATCCCTCTGCCCTTCCTCATCAGTGGAGAAGTAGGTCCTGATGAGTGCTTCTGACCCAGGCTCCTCTCAGGCTCGCCCAGGCTGGATGTCACCCACTGTAGCCGGCTGCCCTGCCCTGACTTTCTCTCCCTGGCCAAGAACCTGGCAGGCCCGTCCCTGCCTTAACGCTTCCCAGACATGCGCAGCAGCCGCACGTCTACTCCCTGGGACTCTTCCCTTGGGGTTTCCTTCAAGGCATTTATTGAAGAAGAAAACAATTTGCTGCTTCTCCTTGGGGCTGATGCGTGTTAGGTTAATGAGCCATAGTTGCACCAAATAGAAAAGCTCCAGCCCATGGACCTCAGTAGGTTCCATTATATCCCATGCCCCCCTTTTTGTGGTACTGGGGATTGAACCAGGGACATTCTATTTCTGAGCTACACCCCAAGCTCTTTTTATTTTTTATTTTGAAATAGGTTCTCCCTAGGTTGCTGAGAGTCTCACTATGTTGCTGAGGCTGTCCTGAACCAGTGATCCTCCAGTCTCAACCTCCCAAGTACTGGGATTGTATGCATGAGCTACTGTGCCTGCCCCCATTCCCTCTTTAAAGATAGCTGACATGTCCTATCAGTGGAATCATATAATATGTGATTTTTGCACCTTCTTTCATTTGGCATGATGCCTTTGAAATTCATTCATGTTGTATTCATGTACTATTGAATAGTGAGTGGATAGTTCCCACATTTTTTTTTATCTACTCATCAGTTCATGGACATTTATTTGAGCTGTTTTTACTTTTTGGCAATGACAATGCTGCTGTGAACATTTGTGTACATGTCTTTATGTAGACATACATTTTTATTTCTCTTGAGTAGATACTTAGGAGGGGACTTGCTGGGTCATATGATAAGTTTATGTTTAACTTGTTAGGAAACTGTAGACTTGCTTTCCCAAGTGGTTGAACTATTTTACATTGCTACCAGCAATGTCTGAGCCTCCCTGTTTCTCCTTGTTCACGGGGAGGTACAGGAGTAGTCGTGTAAGCCGCTGGTTGGAGTGCCAGTGGCCAGGTCATCTTGGGGCAGGGCAATGGTCAGGGGGCGTTTTTCTTTCTTTGTTCCTTAGTTCTCGGTCCTCCTCCAGTATGACCTTGTGGCCAGACCTCACAGTCAGACCTCACAGTGTCCACAAGAGCTGAGTGTTGTGTGATGCCAGGGCCTAGAAAGGAAGGAAGGAGGGAGGGAGGGAAGGAAAGGAGGGAGGCAAAGGAGGAGAGACAGAGAAAGGGAGGAAAAGTAAAAGAAAGGAAAATAAAATAAAATAAAATGCAGGGACTGACAGTAATAGGAAGAAATAGGACTGAGAAACAGTGGAAGGTCCCAGGAGCAGCAGTAGTTTGGCCGTTTGAAGCCAGGCCCAGGTCCTGGCTGTGAGCCTTGGGCCAGTGATCAAGCATCTTCGCACCTCACTTTCCTCCTCAGTAAACGGGGGATGACTTTCTGAACCCCAGAGTCAAAGTCATTGACGGCTTTGGAGTCAGTGTGTAGAGTGCGCCACCCAGGGCCTGTCACAAAGAAGGCAGGAATAACAGACCACAGCCATTGCGAGGAGGATCAGGGGCAGCGCTGTCAGAGTGGGTGTGGGTCAGGGCGAGCGCCAGACAGTGTGGACCAGTGGTTCTCAAACTTCCATCTGCCCAAGAATCACCGGGAGACTGGGGCTGCATCCTTAGAATTTATGGTCCAGAGGGCCAGGGTTGGGGCCTGAGAATCTCTATTTCTCACAAGTTCCCAGGTGCTACCCACTGCCGCTGGTGCAGGTGCCGTGCTTTGAGGCCCAGGGTATAGAATTTGGAAGGCTGTGGAGCCAGGTCGATGACACAGGGAAGAGAGCAAGCCTTCTTGACTGCTGCACCCTAGATGCCATTTAAAAGAATCAGGAAGACACGGTGCCGTCCTCAGTGTGTTGGCCTGGGGCAGTGATTCTTTTTGTTCCTTTTAAAATTAATTAATTAATTTATTATATACTTTTATTGGTACATTGTAATTACACACCATAGTGATGTTCAAAGTGATACAGGCATACATGCATGTATCACTTGGTGTATCATCCTCCGCATCCCACCCCACTTTCTCCTCCTCCCTCCCCATACATGTCAGTGACATTGGTACTGATACCTTCATATATGGACATGTCATTATTTGAACTGATTCCTTCATCAGTTCTCCTTGTCCCCTCCCCTCCTTCCTCCCCCAGTCCTCTTGCACTATTCTAGTAGTCTCTCTCCTCATTTATCTGAAATCCCTTTTCTTTTCTATTTTCTCTCTAGCTCCCACATATGAGAGAAAGCATTCGACCCTTGACTTTCTGAGACTGGCTGATCTCACTTAGCATAATGTGCTCTAGTTCCATCCATTTCCCTGCAAATGATATAATTTTGTTTTTCTTTAGGGCTGAGTAAAATTACATTGTGTGTATAAACCACATTTTCTTTATCCATTCATCTGTTGATGGACACTTAGGTTGGTTCTATAATTTGGCTACTGTGAATTGTGCTGCTATAAACATGGGTGTGCATGTATCACTATAGTATTCTGACTTGAATTCTTTTGGAATGATACCAGGGAGTGGTATAGCTGGGTCATATGGTGGTTCCATTCCTAGTCTTTTAAGGAACCTCTATACTGATTTACATAGTGGTTGTTCTAATTTGTAATCCTACCAACAGTACATAAGAGTTCCTATTTCCCCACATTCTCTCCAGCATTTACTATTGTTTGTGTTCTTGAAGATTGCCATTCTAATTGGGATTAGATAGAATCTCAATATAGTTTTGATTTGCTTTGCCTTGGTTGCTAATGATATTGAGCATTTTTTTCATACATTTATTGGCAGATTGTATTTCTTCTTTTGAGAAGTATCTATTCAGTTCAGTTGTGGGACAGTGATTCTTGGGGAAGGGGTGGGAGCGAGGGCTGAGAACTGAGAAGGTGGCACAAAACATCTATATTAGACCCTACACCGGCACGTTTTCACACTCTCCCTTCCCCAGCATAAGATTCTAATATCATATTTTAGGAGGGGTCCCCACACTCCCCTTCCTCCGTGGGTTTGCATCTTGTTTATTGCTCTTTTCTTAGCAACCAGCAGAGTGCCTGGCACTGAGTAGATGCTCAGTAAAAATCTGTTGAATGAATGAATGAATGAAGGTAGGGAATCACTATTTGTATTCATCTGCTTGGGCTGCCATAACAGAATACCAGAGCATGGGTGGCTTATGCACAGAAACTGAGGTCTCACAGCTCTGGAAGCTGAAAGTCTGAGATCAAGGTGTTGCGAGCTTGGTTTCTCCTGAGACCGCTCTCCACCTGCAGATGGCTGCCGTCTCCCTGGGTCCTCACATGGTGTTTTCTCGGTGTGAGCGCATCCCTGGAGTCCCTTCCTCTTGTGAGGACACCAGTCATATTGGATTAGGACCCGCCCTTAGAACTTCATTTAACCTTAATTACCTTGTTAAAGGTCCTATATCCAAGTACAGCCATGTGAGGAGTTAGTGCACATGGGGACTTGGGTGGAGACATAGTCCAGTCCACAACTCTATTGTAGTGAACCTGCTGGCTGATCCCAGGGTATTATTTCTTAGCCTGGAACTCCCAAAGGGTTAAGAACTTACAATCTAAAGATACCTTAGTGCCTTATCAAAGGTGAGGGCACCAGCCAAGTGAGGGAAGTACCAACAGGACAGACCTAGCAGGCGAGTCCCATTCTCTTCCCTTTGGGTGGTGACAGGAAATATGGAATTTGTCACTTGTGCTTGGGGTCTCCCACCATCCCCATAGCACAGTCCTTCCACATGCGGGTTCTGAGTGAGCACGTTACACCTGAGACCTTTATCTTTTTTGCACATGTTCTGATTAATGAGTTTGCTGTCTAGTGTGATGGCCTGACATTTCCTGAACGGCCTGGTGCCCTCTCCTTTCATGCCCAGGCTGGAGCACCGTCAGTCTGAGAGCTGCAGGAGAGAGGAGGTGATGCTCACCGCCTTGCCTGCACCTGCTCCCTCCCTGGTGCCTGGCAGGCAGCTGGGATGTGGGGGACTCGGGGTCACGTCCCTCTCCTGGGGTTGCTACGTTCCCTCATTTGGAGGTAGCAGCAGCCCTGTAGCTCACACAAGGGGAGGACCATCTGGAGCCTCTGGATTGTGGAGTTGGAGGAGCCATGGAAGGTAGTAATTCTTATCCTGCCCTGCCAAGTCCTGTCCTCAGCTCCTTGGGTCTTGTTTTTACCTTCTCTCTCTCCACCTCAGTCCACTCGCCCTAAAATGACGTACTCCATATGCCCACCTCCTCCTCCCCATTTCTCCGTCTACCTCCTTCCTTCTCCTTTGGTTGTAGACAGGTAGTACAACTGCAAAGGTTTTAGAGTTGTAAACTTGGAACATATGCTGATTTTTAGTTTACTAGGGTTGCCATTACAAAATGCCACAAATGGGTAGCTTGGAACAACAGAAATGTATTGTTTCACGGTTCTGGGGGCCACAAGTCCAAAATAAAGGCGTCAGCCGAGCTGTGTCCCTCTGCAGCTGCTAGTGGATGGGAAGGATCCATCCAGCTCTCGTGGTGTTTGGTGATTCCGTGGCTTTGGCAGTGTAACTCCAGTCTTCACTGGCGTTCTCCCCATGTCCGTGTTCCAGTTTCTCCTTTCTATAAGGACAACAGTCATATTGGATTAGGGGCCCAAGCTACCTACTATATAATCTCATCAGCAATGGTGCTATTTCCATTAACAGTAGTTTTGAATTTCTATGGGAAATAATTTTAGTTACTGTGCTAATTGGGTTTTCTAAGAATATGCTCACAAATAAATATCATAAATTCTCACAACGTGCTTACTTTTAAGATAGTAAAAACATGGAAATGATATATGAGTTAGAAAGCAGAGAAAGGGGCAGTCATATTCTCAGGTGTGAATTGTTGGGGGCAGAATCAAGAGTTTAGTGAACCTTTAATTGCCAGTTCTTGGGGATCGGTCTGGAACAAGGCTAGTCCAGCTCATCAGGCTGACTCGTCCAAGTTGGGTTTCAGGCATCAAATACCTCCACCTGAGCCAATTGCTCATCATCTCTGAGCCTTACATTACTTTGTCATCACTAGCAGAATAATATTGCCTTAGAGAGGAACGATGGGAATTAATGAATGATGCTGTAAATGTGTCCAGGAGATCCTCAGATGAAAGGTGGTGCTAGAGTAGTGGTAAACTTTTAGTTACCACTTGGACAGACAGACAGACAGACACACATGCACAATGATCCTCACTGTTCTCTTTATCTCAGTAGGCCATAGCTGTATTCACAGATGTAGAGGGAAGTGTGGTTAACCTAGAGGGCAGATCAAAGAGAGTCAGCTAAGTGGATGAATTCACTGGACTTGAAATCAACTTCCGAGTTTGGTACACTCTGTTCCCATCCTGGCGTGAGAACGGATCGCCCTTATGTGAGTGCTGGCTGGGTCACTTCCATGTGTAAACCCCCAGTAGGGCCCTTGATCTCTGAACCTGGCCTGTTGGCTCATCCACTCCCGGATGGACCTGATTTCAGCGTGGCCATGGACGTTGGCCACCACAACGTCTCTGTAGGTGTTCCCTAGCAAGACAAGCAGCATCAGGCTGTCCTCCTTGTCACTGGGTAGAGAACCTCTGCTTTCCACTTTCCTATGGCCTAAAGACCAGCCCTCTGAGAATAGTCTCGGCATTATGCTTTCTTGCCAGGTGATAGCTGGCAGCACAGTTCAACCGCACTGTGCTCAGATGGAGGCATCATGATGGAGACCAACCAAGAGAACTATAAACACTTTATAAGTCAAATTTCCTTACTTCCAAAGAAATACAGGACTTGATTCAGACTCCCCATTCTTGGTCAGAATCACCAGAAGAATGCCGGGATCAAATGGCCAGATTGATTTTCTCAATCAATACCTACTGAAATAGCTGGGCACAGCGGTACATGCCTGTAAACCCACAATACTTGGGAGGCTGAGGACAGGAGGATCATGGGTTTGAGGCCAGCCTCAGCAACTTAGCAAGACCCTGTATCGAAATAAAAAATAAAAAGGGTTTGGGGTATAGCTCAGAGGTAGAATGCCCCTGGGTTTAATCCCCAGTACCTCTCTGCCCTGAAAGAAAAAGACCAGTGTGTGAAAGTCCAGTGTGTCCTACCTTGGGGGCTGACCTAGAGACATTTTAGTGGGCATTTCTGCTTTGGGGAGTGACTTGGACAAAATTCACTTGAGTTTACCCATTTGTCTCAGGCCAGGTTCCCTGGGAAACTGACTCTGAGATAGAGACTTGCAGGCAGGAGGGTTACTGAGCAATGTTCTCTGGGTCCACATCTGTGGGGGAATGAGGGCAGCAGGACTGGGCAGAGGGGAAAGTTGCGGGATGCAATCACAGTGAAGGCCTTGGGTGATCCCATGGGAGCCTTGGAAGCTGGATGGCTCCTCAGAATTGTTCCAAATCAAGGCAAAAAGATCGGGGCCTTTATCACTCTGATCCCTGAACCAACAGGCATTGGATCCATGAGTTGCCCCCAGCACGTGGTGTGGTCCTGGAAGAACCAGATCTTTTCAGTCCAGGAATTTCAGTCAGGCAGGAAAAAAAAAAAAAAAAGCATGAGGACCACAGCTGTAACGTAAGCTTGTCTTGATTATCTCTTAAATCCCAAAGACTTTTTGCTTCTCCTTTATCCTTAGGATGTTGGTCACTTAAGACTAACTCCCCCTAGTTGACAACCAATGCAGTGGTTATCAACTTGGGGAGGGGGGTAATTTTGTCTCCCAGGGGACATTGCCAATGTTTGGAGACATTTTTGTCAATGATAACTGTGGGTAGGAGAAGGTACTACTAGCATCTAGTTAGTAACAGCGATGCTGCTAAGTATGCATCCTACAATGGACAGGACAGGCCCCCACATGCAGAATTGTCTTCATTTCCCAACTCAGAGTGTTCCTTGTGTTGCTGTTGAGAAACCCAGCGCCGATGGGTTTACGTGCCTCCGCATCTGGGGTGGTAGTGAGTTTGGATTGGGTTTGGTACACTCTTCTCTCAGAAATGTTTCCTCATTGTTTTTCTAAGATTCTTTGATATTCTCAACACTTTTGGCACTCTGATTAGAGGATGGAGCGAGCATGGCCGTGAGATCAGGTGAGTACCCCAAAGCCATTCCAAGACGAGGAGAGTCCCAGTGTCCCAGTGGGCCCAACTGTTTGGACTAGAGAAAGCTACAGAATAACTTTCATATACTCAGTGTCTCAGGGAGCCTGGCGGAGAACTAGTAAATTCACATATGACAAGTGTTTGGGGAGATTAACATAAAATCAAAGTATGAATTGTGGTAGGATTTAGTATGAACTTTCTTTTCTTTCCCCTATCAAATTATATTTCATTTCACAAAGATACTGGGTAATACTTATCTTTAATATGCTATGAATAGTTTTCAAACAACTGGACCCAGGAAAGCCAAATCCTTTAGGCCAACGCTGTCCCTGAATAAGCCCTGGTTTGAGGTTGGGTTTGATCTGGAGAACTGGGCCCTGGCTCCTTCTTTTTTTTTGCGTGGCTTCTCTCTTTGTCCTGAGAGTACATGGGTAAATATTTATTGTTCTTTCCTCTTGAATTGAAGTTTAGTTTCCTGTATTTCTGGCCTAAATGAATCTCTTGATTTTTTTTTTTACTTATATCTCTAATATACCACTTAGATGGATCAATACCCCCTCTTTGATGGGATTCCCTGCCTCTTATCTTAAGAGACTGGTAAATTAATTCTTGAATTATTGTGCCCCTAATTCTGATTGCTGGGAACATTTTCTATCTATTCATTGTTTTCTTTTTGCAATACGCAAGACATTTGACAACATTTCATCCTCTGGAGGCTGTTTAAAGAAAGCCTATGAAGTCATTTGTCATATGCTTTTAGGGCCTCAGAAAAGGGAGAGATATTTTTAGTTGGCCCTAATTGGAAAGGAGAGGGATATTATATTTCAGAATAGGAATGTTGGGAAAATACTACAATTTTCATTATTTTTATTGATAATAATTGTATAGCTCCCTTAATTACAAATTATTTAGTAATTTTGGGATATTAGTACTCTTGGGAACAGGGAATGCTTTCTCTTACTGTCATTTTTTCCCTTGTATTAGCTATCACTATAATGCTGTATAACAAAAAATCCTTACACAATTACAGTGACATACAACTATAAGCATTTATTTCTCCTTAATTCCTCTGCAAGCTTGTTGGCTAAGATTTGGCTGAACTGAACTGGGCTGACCCCTGGTTGCAGCAGGTTTTATTCAAGTCGCCTGCATGTATCTCTCAATTTTCTTACACCTATGTCATACTTGTATTCAAGACATACTCTTTTGTGTGGTGAGAAGTACAAGGTACAAATCCTATTGGCCCAAAGCAAGTGATGTGGCAAAGCTCAACATCAGTGGGAATCCTGGTTACTATTGCTATGGAAGAAGTTCCCCTGAAAGTTAGTGGCTTCAAACAACCACAATCATTTTATTGTCGCTCATGGTTTCTGTGGGTCAGGAATCCAGGAAGGGCTCAGCTAGGTGGTCCTGACTCAGCATCTCATGCAGTTGTTGTCCCATGATGGCTGGCGCTGGCATGACCTGACATTCCTCTTTCTTTTTATTGTCTCAGGCTTTTCCATGTGGTCTCTGGGCTAGTTTGAGTTTCTACACAGCTTGGTGGCTTTAGGGTTGTCTAAATCTAAGGTTGACTGTTTACAAGGCAGATTAGAACTCCTGCATATTTGTTACAGAGAACCAAATGGAAGGTACCCATCTTTTACCATGAGCCTTGGAAATCACACAATATCACTTTTACCATTCTCCATTGGTAGAAACAGTTACACGTGCAAGGGGAAGAAACATGCATCCCAATTCTCAATGGGATGGGTGTGAAGGTTGGTCACATTTTAAAAAGCACATGAGGGATGAACGATAGGGTTGCAGGCATTTTTGGAAAGTACAATCTGCTAGTGTGGAATACACTCTGCCCACAGTGGAGGAGAGGAAAGTGGGTATCAGCTAAACACTACCTCAAAACATCACATGCATTTTGCGCTTTGTATGGAGCTGTAAACAGAGTGGACATGCACCAGTGCATGCTGGATAACTGTTTTAGGTTGGGCCCAAAAGCATGGCCTAGATGGGAAGCTTGTGCAAGATGTTTATTGAGGGGTCACTCTTATGAAAACCCCCTATCAG
Organism: Glis glis; assembly: GCA_004027185.1. Lineage (NCBI taxonomy): Eukaryota > Metazoa > Chordata > Mammalia > Rodentia > Gliridae > Glis > Glis glis. The sequence continues at coordinate 27,457 of PVJS01009099.1, forward strand.
ACCAAGAAAAGCAGCCTAGGACAGGGGAGAGAAGAGGTAATACTGTGATTATAGGATAAGTTATGAGGAGCTGGAGAGTGTGAATTGTATCACAAGGATTGTCCTGCCTTGAGGCCAGGAGGTTGAACTTTTACTCCCCTGTGTCAGTCATTCACAGGTGTCACTTGGTGGAGTTGGGGGAGCACCTGAGATACCTTTAAGGGACCAAAGTGTAGCCTAAGGCACCAGTTGCATCCTCTGTAGTTCCCCCGTGTACCACTCAGAGTCACTTGTTTCTCACTTTAAGTTTGCTCCCTCTTCTCACAGCTTCTCCAAGATTCTCACTGGTGAGAATGTTTAGGTTAGTGGGAAAAAATACAGTCCCCATTGTTGCAGGTGGTCCTATGGCCACAATGGATGCTCATCATCTTCCTTGCCTGCTGCCCTTCCTAGAATGCCCTCTCTTGGCTAGCACTTCCGCTAACCAAGGTGGCTTGCATAGCAGCGTGACTTTCATGCCAGGGGTCTGAGCTCCTGTTATCACACTCTTATCAGGTTGTGGTTGTTGTACTTGCCAGCTTACAGTTAAAGCTGGTGGTCCCAGGAGATACTCCAGTGGGTCAGCTGTTATGTATCCCGTGTCACATGCATTCCCCCTGGTTCCCACCAGTAGCAGCATCCCTACTTTCTTATGATGATGATGGCCATGCCCCCTCACTGATAGGACAACTCAGTTTCTTTGCCTGCTATTGGAATGAGGACCCTAAAGCAACCAGGCAGGCAGCAGCAATCGCTCTCATTTCAGCAAAAACTACATTTCATGTTGGAAGCATTTGTAGACCTACAGAGCCTAAAGTATTGTGTGTAGGAAACCCACATTTCTCAAGTGACACCAGGGGTAATAGAGACTGGGGACTACTCCTACTTCACCCCTCAACTTTGGATTCCAGGCCTATGTATTCTAGTTATTGATAAACAACCCTGCATAGTAGCTCTTGATTTAAGGAATATATTACTTCCTGAAGGACAGTGCCTTACCTGTGCAAGGTGTCCTGTCCAAGTTTCCACCTTAGCTATGCTTCTGTGGGGCTGTTCCAATGCTCTATCAAGCTAGCAGCAGCAGAAGGTGCTGTCAGTAGCAGGACCCGTAGGTCACAAGCTCACGTGCCCGTGGACACCTTCTTTGCTGTAATGTGAATTTCTTTCTCTGATGCTCATTTACACAGGATAAGACTTTCAGTTGGAGTCCTTAGATAGTAGCAGTGGTTGACGCCTACATGCAGGAAAGGTAGATCCATACCTGGAATATTTGTCAGTGCTAATCAGGATGAAATATTGCCCTTTTCAAGGTGGCTTCCTCCAATGATGGTACAGGATCTGGGACTCAGTACTGGCCTCTGTGGCTAGCAGGTTGAACATTTGGCAGCAGCAGGGGATCAACTTTAGATGGTGGGATCCCATGCTCTTGGGCCCATGGCTAGCCTCCATCCCTGTCATCATGGCTGCTCCATTCATGAGCGCATTGCATAAGCACTGGATGGCTGATGACAGAGGCTGGTTGACATCGACTGTCCCGCTGATTGTTAGTACTTCCTCTGTAGTCAGTGCTCACTGGTGGGCATTAACATGTAATCCAGAGCTCCTTGTACTTTGTGCCCACTTCCAAGGTTCATTCCCATGCCCTCTTGTAGACCTCCTCGTTTCCAGTCTTCTAGTTTCTTCCACCTAAGCCCGAGCCTCAGCCCCAGCCCCACCAGCCACACCTGCCAGCACTGCCTGAGTCTGGATTTATATCCTCACGCAGGGCCACGTTTGTCTTCACACAAGCAGATGGTCAGGCATGATCCTGGAGCTCCACCCACTGGGAGCTGGAGTCTGGCAGAGTTCGTTTTCAACTCACACCAGCCCGCCAGCTGACCTATCTGTGAAGCCACTCTGAGGTTTCTTCCCTTCTTTATCAGCCAGTCATGGGACCTTTCCCCGTGAGGTCACAGTTGTGATCTGATGGAGGGGGGTTGCTGCAACCCTGGTGAGTGACAAGTGGGGTGCGTCTGGCTGCTTTCTCACGCAGCTTACGTGAGCCCTCCAGCCCTGCTCATGGAAGCCTGGGGTGTACCACTTCTACTTCAGGATGGACCATTGCTGGACCTTCCTGACAGTATGACTTCCTGGGTCTGGCGGCACTTAGCTCAAGATTTGCAGCTCTGTTCATACGGTTACTTGCGGTCCCATGGTCAGATGGTAAGTGCCCACCAAGGCCCAGTACACAACCAGGAACTGTTTTTAGAACAGTGTATAGTCCTCTGCTGAGATGAAATGGCCTCACTCCAGAACCCCTGGGGTCTGCACTGAAGTGCGCCCCACCCAACACCCTTTTCACAGCTGCCAGTAGCGCCTTGGGCTTTGCCAGGTCGTGTGGCCCAGATGGCACTGCTGCTCGTGTTGCAGCCTGGATCTGTTGCGGGACTTTCATGCTCTGAGCCCCACTCAAAACAGGCAACCTTCTATGCCACCCGTTTGATAGATGAGAGATTTTTGTGTTCAGAGAGGTCAAATCATTGTCAAGGTCTTGGAGCTGGCTTGCGGTGGCTCGGGAGTCTCTCCGTGCCATTTCTGCTGTGCCCGTTGCCTCTTCTCTGCTTTCAGACCTATTTCCGGGATGTCTATGAATAGAAGGAAAACTCACCTGTGGCTGATTGTATGTGGGTAAACTGGCTCGCCCTTGAAATGCCAGATGTAGATCGGTTTTAGCTTTTCGAAATAGGCTCTGACTCAGGTACCTGCATTGTTCAAGGTCAGGCGCTGGCACCCTGTCCTGTCCTGACTCATTGAGTGATTCAGACTCAGAGATGGCTAAGTCGGGGAGGGTTTCTGCATTGCATTACAACCTTTTAGGTATTTATCTTACCCCTCAGCTAAGAATAGAGCTGGACTATGAAAAAACTGTCTGAAGTCGTCCTCTTCCACTAGAGTTCTGAGTTTTTTATTTTATTTTATTTTTCTGAATTCAAACTAGACAATGGGCAGCATTGCATTTTGAACTTGTCTTTTTCTTTCTTCTGCCCTGTTTGCCCTTGAGTGGCCAAGTTCTTCCAGATACTTTTGGACTAACTGGAACATTAAAGAGGTAGTTGGCTGAGAGAGCTTAATTCACATGCCTAAGCTATTTATGTGGGAGCCAGGACTGGATCCCAAGAGGCTCACTTCCACTGTGTCAGACCAGGACCATGCCATAAATAAGCCCTAGTCCATTGACAATGATTGATGAGAAACTAACACCTACTTGTTTAGCAGTATCTTAGGGAATTAACAACTGTTTGGAGATTGGATCAACATTAATATAGTAATGATTTTGGATTTTATTCTACTTTATCTGATAAAATGGACTTTTAATTATTCACATAAAGATTATTTTGGTAAAACTGTCTTCTTGGGACTCAAGGAAGTTCTTTTAATTTTGTTTATAGTGGCTTACAGACTAGTGGGAGGTAGAATTTTAGAAAGTATGGCCAAAACATAAATAACTGCCCTGATTTTATTGAGTAAAGATGAAAAATAAGTCACCAAGTTCTTTCATGCTAATATAATTCATTTCATATATTCATTTCACTCCCAAATATCTCTCTTTCTTTCTCATACACACAAATGCACGCACGCACACACACACACACACACACACACACACACACACACACTTCTTTTACAAAATAAACATACATTATTTTTTTCCTTTTTTGTTCTGGGGATTGAACCCAGGGACATTCTACCTCTGAGCTACACTCCTAGCCCTTTTCATTTTTTATTTTGAAATAGGGTCTCACTAAATTGCTGAGGATCTTGCTAAGTTGCTGAGGCTGACCTTGAACCTGTGATCCTCCCATTTTGGCCTCCCAAGTACTGGGATTACAGCCATGTGCCACCATGCCTGGCTTTCACTTTTGACTTAAATTTTAGGCCCTTTATCCCACACAAGCAATTCACTCTTTGCCCTGAGCATAGAGGGAATTTAGAGAATGTATGTAATGAACAAGATCCAAAAGTAGGAGCATCTTCCAATTCCTTCTCCATGGTTCACACTCTAGCTTCAATAATCTCTTCCCAGCATTGGTCAACACCTGTACAAGCTTATGTTTGAACAGAAACTAAAAATGAATTCCAAACCCCATGCATAGCTTTTTTTTCATACCTCCCTGTATTTTCACTGGTGGAATACTTTTGATTTGTGTCTGCTCCTCTACCTTGCCATAGCGGCTGCTTCTGTATTGTAGGAGAGCCTCGGCCCTCTGCAAGCATCAAGCACACATGTATGGGGATAAGACAATGAGTCAGAATATTTAGATCATCTGGTATTCATGATTAATTTATACAGCTGCTCCTTCCTCATGCTTGAGCTGGAAAGGCCTTAGTTGCAGAAACCCCAGGAATAGATTCATAGGCAGAATATGCTTTGGGGGGTTACTGTTTTACAGAGATCCTGACCTGGGAGTATTAGGATTCTTCTTTAGGATTAGCCTGCATTTATCCTATGGACTCACAGCCCCTGGGCTATTTCATTGCTAATCCTGACCATACACAAAACAGACAATGGGCTGCAGGTGGGCCTGGGGACTTAGTTGACCACTATAGCCCAGTCTCCCTTCCCTAATAGCCGTGCATGCTTGGCTTCCTCAGTCTCTCTCCCAGCCAGGCCTCGACAGATGCAAACCATTCCTGGGTTTGGGCTAAAGACCCCCAATCCAGGGGGATGCTGCCTTTGCTTCTCACTGCCTCCTAACTTACAATTCCCCACTGGACCCACACCTAAGTCAGGAAGTCATTGACTTTAGAGCCTGGTGGTGTTAGCAACAAAGGGGTAATGACTCCCTGGTGAATCAGCCTTTGCTGTAGTTCAGCTCCTGTAGAGAGTGGTTACCAGTCTAGATCATTTAGGAGGGAAAGAAGAGGCCCCAGGTGGCCTCTCGCTCTCTTTCAACTGTAGAAAGGTTGCAGAAATTTCCTTCCATTTCAGACCTTCACCATCAATGCTTATGTCCCTGAGGCCCTTTTCTAACCAACCTAACCCCTGAGTCATTCTTGAGCGCTCCCATCTCCTACAACAATTGTACTCCTCTGTCCATTTGCAATTTTAATTGTGAGTTTACTCAATGGGCTTCCCTTCTGGTTAACTTCTCCTGGTAACTCATTAAACCTCTGAGTCACACGTTCATTATTGTAGAGAGGACAAAAATGAAAGAACGAGAAGGAGCTGTGCTCTGGGAGAAACGCGGGGGTGGATGGCTGTGGTTAAGCATAGCTGAGCATCTGGAGCCCCGAGTCCTCTCTTCCCCCTTTTAGGACGTGGCCCGCATTGCATGATGCTCTACTTAATGCAGGAGGTCATTGGTTGCGGTTGTGTCTAATGTGAGTTTTTGCTGTCATAGGACACCAGCTTACAATTCTGGTGAGAGCTCTCCCCTCTTACCTAACTCTGCCCTCTGAACTTAGGAAGTCTCAAAAAAGGATGGAGCTACTCATTAAAAAGGAATTCCAATCTTAATTTGTATCTCTAAAAGAACATCAAAGGGAACCAATTCATAACCCACAGAGACACTTCTGAATGTTTTCTTTCCTTCCCACCACCGTTTTCCCAAAACTAACCCCCTCACCCACCCACCAAAGTGTTTCTTTCCTTCCTCAATCCCTCCCCAAGGTGAGTTACATTTTTCAGCCTTGGATAGAACACCCCTTTGTAAAATGAGTGGTTCGTTGCAAACATTCATGGAGATAAAACATGTCAGCACCACTCACACTGGGCCTGGAACACTGCATATACTCCTAAGAGTTAGCTATCATCATGTTCAATTTGGCCTCCCGAGCCTCAGTTTTGATTTTCCCTCAGTTGGAAACACTTAGAAAACCAATCTGGAAGCTGAGAAAATGGTTTCTAAGTAATAGTAGCAATAGATATCATTTACTGAGTGTGACTTGTGTCCCATGTGTATGCTGAATCCTTTATGTGCATTATCTCTTGAGCCCTCCCCACATCCTCCAGGGACAGGTACTATTATTATCCCCATTTCACAAACGAGGAAACTCAAGACTTAGAGAGATGAAGCAGCTTGTCCTGGGCCACGTAGCTGGGAAGTGGTGAAGCCGGAGCCTCGCTGATCTCCAAGTCCTTGCTTGAATGGCTTTGCAAAAATCTGCAAGCAAGTGTTCTCTGTATGGGCTTTGATTCATAAGGGCCCTGACCCCCTGCTCAGAGATGGGGGGCCCCTGATGACAAGTCACCTGCTCTCAGAAACGGGCCATGATGGAGCGGCCCCCACAGGCTGGGGTGAAGCCACTTGGTCTATGCCCCGGTGAGCCCTCTGAAGACCTCCTTAGTTTCCAGTCAGACACAAAGAGAAATGTATTTTTCTGCAAAGGTTGGCATTTATTTCCTAATAATCAAGTTAAAAATTTATGTAGCCTCCCTAATCAGCAAAACAAAGGCTTTCTGTACTTTTATGTGTGCTAGAAACTACTAATGAGTTCTTGGAGATTTATCACTGACTCTAGAATAGAAGGAGAAACCAGCATATTTGGAGTCAGTAAAAACAGGGTTTTGCCAAGACACTTCAGCTGCAAGGGAACCTTTAAATATTCCACACATCCAGCTCCACATCTGTCCTGGAGAATTTGAGGATGAGCTGATGTTCTGCACAGGATGCCTCTGCTCTGCACTGGATCCTTCTACTCCAGATGCCCTGGTACCTCCTGGGTAGGCCTTGTGTAGTTCTTGCAGATGTGTCTGCTGGGGTGGCTTAGCAGCTGAGGGTCCCCTCTCTGGGCAGAGTACCAGTTGTGCAACTCAGTTGCCAAGGAGGCCAGAAAGGAATGTTGACTTTTGCATCAAGTTTAGGAGCCAACATTTTCCTGGGTTCCCAAGAGTCAGCAGCAAGAGGAGCTGCTGCAGCCGGGCTCCTGCAACGGATGCCTGGCTTTTGTGCACAGAAGAGTCAAATGTCATTATTATTAGTGGCAACTCATTGTCCTCTTCCTCCTCCTCCTCCTCCTCTTCCTCCTCTTCCTTTTTTTGCTCCTTCATCTCCTTTCATCTTCCTCCCACTCCCTTTTTTTAAAACTATGATAATATGTATAACAATAGAATCTATCAAGATTTGGAAGATCATTCACTCATTTATTCCTCAAATATTTATAAACTGAGTGTGGGGTGGGGGTACAAAGGTAAATAAGAGATCCCTCCTATGGGGTGTGTAGTTCAGAAGTGCTGTGTTTCAAGTATATCCCCCAAAGGTTTATGTGTTGACAGTGTGGTTCCAGTGTGGCCATGTAAAGAGGTGGTGGGACCTTTAAGAGGCGGGGCTTAGCGGGAGGTTATTAGGTCATTGGGTCGTGGCCTCAGAAGGGATTGAGGAACCCCAGCCTTGCTCTCTGGCTTCCTGCCTTGCAATGTGATCTCTCTTGAACACTCCCACCTCTGTGATGCCGTCCACCATGAGTCCCTCACCAGAGCCAAGTGGAAGCCCATCTCATGCCCTCGAACTTCTAGAACTATGGATTTAATAAACTTCTTTTCTTTATAATTTTCCTAGCTTTAAGTATTTTGTTATGATAAAAAAATAGACTAATACCAGGGAGAAGAGATAGACATCTGACAATTTTAAGTAACATGTTCTAAGCACCTATCATGTACCTGGCATTGTGCTGAGTTAGCCTTTAACCGGATCATCTCATTTAATCCTCAAAGAAAGACTCTCAGGGGAATTCTGCCATTTTATCCTCTTATAGATGAGGCTAAGGCAAAGAGAGATTAAATAATTGGCCCACAGTCACACTGCTGGCATGTCACGGAGCTCACTTGAGCCCTGGCGGTCTGACTTGAGTCAGCATTGTTAACGGTTCTGCCTCCCACTTAATTACAGCTTGTTGTGATGAGCATCACATTAGTAGGGTCTAGGAGAAGTGAAAGCTGATCTGGCCTGGGGACTGGAGAAGTGAGGGAAGAGCATTGCAGGCATAAGGAACAGTGTGGGCAGAGACAGAGGTGCAGAAGCCCAGGATTCACCGCCTGAGGTTGGGGATGGGCGGGGTGACGAGAGAGGAGCCCAGAAAGACAGCCGGGCCTAGACTGTGGGGCCTTGCATTGAGTCCTCACAAGATAGGGCTTTGTCCTGTGGGCAGTGGAATAATTTGGTGCCTTCTAAGAAAAGAGGGAAATAATCAGACTTATCACACTATTAAAGATCTTTGAGAGTTGGGAATATGAATGATGGGATCATTTTCCTTTTTATTCTTTTATATTTTCTCTAACTTTTCTTTAATGAACTTATCTTGCTCATTTAAATTATGCATGTATACTTTACACGTGTGCATATGTACATCCGCGTAAAGGGTATGCGTGTTGGAGAGTGTGAGTTAGTGTTGGTGAGGAGGGGTGCAGTGGGAGGGAAAGGTGTTGGGGAGACTATGTAGAAAGCAGTTGGGAGGGGCCGGGACAGTATCTGCCTTGTCTCCACTGATTCTCAGTGCCTCTCACAGAGCCCAGCAGGCACTACACACTTCTCAAATACACATGATGTCAGCGAATGAATGAATGCGTAAAAGAGGAAAACGGAAAGCCATGTGGCTGGAGGAAAGGGTGTGGATTTGAGCAAGATTCCTGAGACACAACCTCCACGTCATGATGCAATGAGGATGCATACGCAGCAGGGAAGTTGATCATCTTACCTGTTGACTATCTTCTTTTTCCTGTGATAGAGAATTTTCCTGTGGGGAGAAATTTCTGAAGGGAGAGGCAAGGGATGATGAAGACGGATTTTGAATATATTGACTTTGGTGTTAAATCCATAAAACAAATTTAACCACTTGCTGTTAAATCCAAGTCAGGTATGGAAGTCAGGTGGACTGAGCGGGTATCTCATGGGAAGACAGTCCCAAGGAGAGCTGCTGCTCTACAGAAGGGCCAGTGAATCACAGTCCAGAGCCGTCTTGAAAATCTTCCAGTCCCTGTCCTCTGTCCCCGTTGTCAGGGAATGTCTAGTTGTCCACATAGCTTAATTCTAATGACCTGTTTCAGTTCCTGTTTACTTAAATATGTAATATGTTACACCAAGTGCACAAGTATTATAGCTTGTAGAATTTTCACAAAATGAGTACTCTTCTCTAATCTCCACCCAGAACAAGAATAGAACATTACCCATTACCAGAACACCAGAGCCCTCCTTTTGCCCACTCATAGCAATATCTGCCCACCCACCAAACATAAACACGATTTTGGCTTATATCACGGGAGGCTAAATGTTCCTGGTTTGAATCTTTGTATAAATGGAATCACACAGCATACTCTCTTTTTCTCTGGCTTTCCTTCTGAACATTCTGTTGATGAATTTTGTCATCATGAATGAAGTTTGTTCTTTTTTTGGTGGGGGGAGTACTGGGGATTGAACCTAGAGGCATTCTACCTCTGAGCTACAGATTCATCCCTTTTTGTTTTTGAAACAGGGTCTCACTAGGTTGCTGAGAGTCTTGCTACATTGCTGAGGCTGTCCTTGAACCTGAGATCCTCCTGTCTCAGCCTCCAAAGTACTGGGATTACAGGTGTGTGGCACTATGCCTGGTTAGTTTGTTGTTTATTTTGTTGCTTCATTTGTATTAGATGAATACCTTACAGTGGAATATATCCTTCTATTGCCGGTGGATGTTTGAGTAGTTTATACCTTAGGGCTATAAGACTTTTATGAATATCCTTGGTTATTATATTTTAGAAGGCTTAAGCAGTTATTTGTTCTCTATGTACTCAGGAGTGGATTAACTGGGACATAGGATATATGTGTGGTTAGCTTTTATAATTGCTATATAACAATTTATAATTTGCACCACCAATTTGCATTTACACTAGCAGTTTGTGTCGCTCATAGTGCTCCATGTTCTCACAGCACTTAATGTTTTTATTTTAACTGTTATGAAAGGTTATAGTAATATCTCACTGTGGTTTTGTGTTTTTTTCTTTTTCTTTTTTTTTTTTTTTTGTTGGTACTGGGGATTGAACTCAGGGGCATTCTACCTCCAAGCTACAGCCCCAGCCCGATTTTTATTTTTATTTTGAAACAGGGTCTCACTAGGTTGATAAAAGTCTCACTGCTTGCTGAGGCTGTCCTCGAACCTGCAATCCTCCTATCTTAGCCTCCCAAGTACTGGGATTACAAGCATGTGCCACCATGCCCGGCTTCACTATAGTTTTAATTGCATGATTAAATGCAATTAATGATATTGAGTTTCTTTGCTTATTGGCCTTTAGTAGTAATCTTTTTCTTGTGAAGTGTTCAATATTTTGTCATTTGGTGGAAAGTCCATGTCTGATAACTATGATATAGTGAATCTGTGTAAATAGTATATCTGTGGATCTGTTTCTGCTGTCTGTTTTCCTCTTGGCTTTCAGTGGTTTGGTTGTTTCCTGGAATGCTTGGTATTTAACATTGGTGGACATTATGTATGAAGTACTGTAGAGCTTCTGGATGATTTATCTTCCTTCAGAGAGCATTTAATTTTCTCAGATAGAGTGTGGTAAGATCATCTTAGTCCAGTTGAAGCTGGTCTATTTCTGGTTTATTCTTAATTATGAGTCATGGCTCCTTCAGAGTCAGCCCCTCCTCAGTGGTTCCTGAATCCCAAATTTTGTGTCTCCCGCTCACTAAGACTGCTGTAATCCCTAGGCTGTTGATTTCTATTTGACCCCTATGCTAGCATTGGATGCTATCATGTACTGAGGGGAAAGTGTGACCCTGGCCAGGGGCTCCATCCAGTGAATATTTCTGCTCTCTGGGATCTTAGGCCCTCAAGTGTTCACTGTTTTGATTGTTCTCCAGTGTCTCAGCCAGTCAGCTTGTGGTGTGTGTGTGTGTGTGTGTGTGTGTGTGTGTGTGTGTGTGATTTTGTCTAGATTTGATAGATGCTCTTAGTAGGAGTGTTTGTCTGACACCAGCTACTGTATCATATGGAAGAACATCTATCCACATTTTAGATACTTCTTATAAGGTCATTTCGATAGCTTCCTTCTTCTTCCAGTATTTTCCAGTATTTATTTGCCTTTATGGTCAAGGATGTCAATGTGTGTCTCTGTACTTTCCAAGTGGCAAGAGGAAAGCAAAGCTGTGTTTTTAAAATGTGGGAGTTTTCAGTGCAGTCAGGAGCAGAAGCTAGGGGACTGGGTTCTAATTATTTTTCCTCCCATAATGTTCCAATATGGCTATAGAGGTGACTGGGTAGCATAATATGCTTTCAGTGTCTGGCCAGATCTATCACATGTCTAAATATGAACATATTTCCTTGTTAATAAAGTATCACTGTTACTTATAAGGACCAATAAGACCCTTCGCTATACCAACAACTCAAAAATTTAAGATGCAGAGTTTTGTTTTTAATTAACTAAATTAACTAAAAATTAAATTAATTAAAAAATTAACATGGATGGGAAAGAGCATTCTACTTAGAAGCAAAACTCCAAATATTATGGATCAATGAAAATACAAGGCTTTGATTAGGAATAAGCATCAGAATTTTAGAAATATCTTTTAATTTAATCAGCTATGTCTAACTCCTGGTTATACAAAGCCCAGGGCACAAAGTGGTCCCAGGGTAGAATGTTTCTGTTAGAAATACTCCCCGGGGGTGGGGCATGGTACTATGTTCTAAGACAAATGCCAAGTCTCTTCCCCAAGTGATCCTTAATGGCCCTGGAGAGGCTAGCCTTGGTTAAAACTGTGCTGCATTAATAAAAGGAGCAAGCATTAGAAAGTATTAAAATGGTTTATTTCCCTTGTTTACTCTGTGTGTGTGTGTGTGTGTGTGTGTGTGTGTGTGGTACTGGGGATAGAACCCAGGGGCATTTTACCTCTGAGCTACACCTCCAGTCCTATTTTATTTTTGTTTGGAAACAGGGTCTTGCTAGGTTGCTGAGAGTCTCACTACTTGCTGAGTATGTCCTTGAACCTGTGATTCTCCTGTCTCAGCCTCCCAAGTACTAGGATTACAGGTGTGCACCACCATGTCTAGCTCCTTGATTACTTTCGTTATAAAATATGACATAAAATTTACCATTTTAGCTATTTTAAGTATATACTTCAGTGGCATTAAGTACATTCACATTGTGTGACCTACCACCATCCATCTCCAGAACCATTTTTATCTTGCAAAATTGAAACTCTGTACCCACTAAACAATAACTTCCCACTCTCTCCTACCCATCGCCTGACAACCATCATTCCCTTTTCTGTCTCTATGAATTTGACTATTCTAGGTGCCTCATAAAAATGGAATCATACAGTATTTGTCCTTTTTGGTGGACTTATTCCATTTAACATAATGCCTTCAAGATTCATCCATGCTGTAGCATGTGTCAGAATTTTGTTCCCTTTTAAGGCTGATTAATATTCCATTGTATGTGTAGACCACATTTTATTTCTCCATTCATCTGTGAGTGGACATTGGATTACTTCAAGTTTTGTTTTGTACTGTAACTAGGAAGTTATTTTTTAGCCAGATATTTCATATATTATCAAGGAGCTATGGTTTCATTGAATTCTTCAGAATAAATATAAAATTTTCACCCAATAACTTTCAGATGCTGGAAGTATCACCCAATTTATGTTATGGTAACTCTAAAGACTAAACAACGTAGGTTTCCAAAATGTATCAGCGGTAGATTCCTTCCTCCAAGATTCATGCTCCAACTGGGAAAATAAACTGGGTACCAGATAATGTTAATAGTGTGTGGGCAGGATAGATAGAGGCAGGGCATCTGGAGGTAACTGAAGAGCACTGGCTCCCGGCTGAGGAGTCTAGATCCAGTGGGGAAATAATAGGAAGCCACTGAATATTTCACATTGTTTTGATACTTATGGATTAGTTTCTTTTCTATTTAATTTTTTAATTACATAAAATATTCACATGCTCTTTTTTATTGGTGCATTGTAATCATACACCTTGATGCAGTTCAGGGTGTTAGAGGCATACATGCACACAGTACTCATTAAGCCCTCCCCCAGTTCCCACCTCACACCCTCTCCCTCCCCACCTTCCCATGCTCAGCACACTGATTGGCTTTGATAAGTTTGTGTATGTGCATCATGTCCATTGAGGTGTTTCCTTCTTCAAGTCTTCCTCCCTCCTCCCATCTCCCTCAGGTAGGTCCCCTCCTTCACTCCACTAAGGGTTCTCTTTGTTTGGAGCCCCTCCTGTGTCCTGATTTCTCCCTAGCTTCCGCATATGAGAGAGAACATCTAACCCTTCATTTTTTGTGGCTAACTAATCTCACTTAGCATAATATTCTCCAGTTCCATCCATTACAAATGATGTAATTTTTTTTAATGGCCGAAGCTCAGTGGTAGAGCACTTGACTAGCATGTGTGACGCCATGGGTTCAATCCCCAGCACTGCAAAAAAAAAAGCATATTCACATGCTTTTAAAGTTAAAACTATAAAACATGGTATTAGCAGGGCATGGTGGTGCACACCTGTAATCCCAGTACTTGGGAGGCTGAGACAGCAGGATTACAGGTTCAAGGCCAGACTCAGCAACTTAGTGAGACCCTGTTTAAAAATAAATAAATAAATAAATAAATAAATAAATAAATAAATAAAATAGGGCTGGGGTGTAGCTCAGAGGTAGAATTACCCTGGGTTCAATCCCCAGCATAAAAAAAGGCATATTCACACACAGATCTAGCTTCCATCCAAATCCCCTCCCCATTGCTATTTTCTTTCTCCTATACATAACTCATTTTGTTAGGTTTTGCTTTATTTCTCATTGCTTCTTTATGAAAATATAAGACAATTTGCATATGTGTTAATCTTCCTATTTTTATTCAAAAGCAGCATACTATACACACTCTTCTGCATCCTGAATTTTCACTTAAATTTGTTCATGTCAGTATCTCAAGGTTTTTGTCACTCTTTTCTTTCCATCTCGGTGAACGTATCATAATTTATTCTACTTGCCCCTCTTGATGGGCACTTGGGTGTTGTTTTCATCATTTGCCATTATAAATTGTGCATGTGTCATTTTATATATTGCAAGTGTGTCTTTGGGATAGAATCCTAGGGCAAAAGGTCAAGGCATAGATAATTTTGCTGTGCATTGCAGAAAGCACTCCACTGGGGCTGTAGCATCTTGCATTCTTGCTAGCAAGGCATGTGAGTCGGGTTCTTCACAGTCCTGCCAGCAGAGTATGTTGTCGGATTTTGGACTCTTGCCAAAGTTCTGATAAGGGGAAATGTATCTTGGTGTAGTTCCAATTTGCATTCACAGAAGCTACTAACATTTTAGGGATAAATCAGTGGCCCTTAACAACTTATGAAATGTGGAGGCCAATGAGAATGAGAGCCAAAGGATTAAAAGGCCCAGGAGAAGCAAATATAGGTGGCCATTTACTGTTTGAGTTTTTCATGGGACACCCCTATGGATGCATTAATTAGACCTGTGGAGCTAAACAAGAGGTCATGACATCCGCAAAAAGTCGGTGGTGGAAACCGGTGAGATTGCATGAGTTGCCAAGCGTGGAAATGCAGATGAGAAGAGGGGCCAGGGAATATATTTCTAATGCAATTACAGTAGGAGAAACCAAATCATCTCCCTCTCCATGCCCCCTTCCTTTTTCATTTTTATTTTTAATTAATTAATTAATTTAATGGTGGAGATTGAACCCAGAGGCATTCTACCTCCAAGCTATGCCCCCAACCCTATTTTATTTTTTTATTTTGAAACGAGGTCTTGCTAAGTTGCAATGGTTGGCTTCAAACCTGCAATCCTCCTGTCTCAGCCTCCCAAGTACTGGGATTACAGGTGTGCACCACCATGCCTGGCTCCTCCTTCCTTTTTACTTACCACTGAGGTTACAATTTTTATTGTAATTACTTTTGTAGAATTAGAGATGGCAGATCTGCTGCGTCCCTTATGGAAGTACTTGGAAAGATAATGACAGAGGAAAAGGGCTAGAGCCCCTTGTCATTCAAAGTGTGGTCCTGAGAGCCAGTAGCAGGGACATCACCTGCAAGTTTGTTAGAAATGCAGAAGTGTGGGCTGCGTCCCAGACCTGTGGCTCAGAATTTGCATTTTCTCAAGTTCCAAAGCAATCCATGACTTTTCCAGGCCTCTTTGAGCAGTTGGACTTTCCTGAGAAAAACTAAAAAATAATTGACTATTGTTCCTTACATTTCAAATGATAATTGGACTCTACATTTCCTACCATGTTTCTCTAGTGGGGTTGCTTTTACACTCCCAACGGGATTATTTCCTCCCTTCTTCTTTCTCTGCAAACCTCTCTCTCCTCCCTTCTTAATCTCAGTGTTCTCTCCGATCTTAGGTAGAAATTAGAAGCCATCAGGTGGGAACTCCCTCGTGCCTCCACCACTGACTTTTTCAGCATGCCAGCATTCACACCTCTTTCCCCTCTCTGCAGCATGATAGAAGAAGCGTCCCTCCTTAGATCAAAGACCGTGCTTTCTGTGTGAGCCTGCATTAGGAATCCCCATCTCTAGGATCTGGCTCCTTCAGCCATCTCCCTTCAGTGTCGTCTACAGCTCCCTCTTTCCTGGTTCTTTCCCACCGGTACATAAACCTGATCTGATATCAGCAATCCTTTTAAACATCACCCTTTCCCGGACTGTTTGTCTCACTTTAACCCATTTCTCTGTTTCCCTCTGCTGTAGAACTCCTCGAGTTGCCTTCACGCTGTCTCTGTTTCTCTGCTTTCCTTCTACTCTTTAGAACACTTCAGTCTGGCCTCAGTCAAAATTTCCATGATAAAAATGAATGAATTAAAAGTATGTATTACTTTAAAACAAAGTGAAGAGATATTCTCACTTAAAGAGAGGCTCACCTCTAGAGGAATAATGAAGAAACTGTCAATCCTAACGGGTTTCAGTAAAGAACCTTCCTCCTCCTACAGAGGTGTAAAGTACTCTGAGTAATGCAAACAGGGTAGTGGCAAGGATCCCATGGGAGAACAAGAATGTGAGTAGGAGAATACAAGATATTCTAGAAATGTTATGGAGCCCAGAAAGGCTGGATTGGATGTGACCAGGTTAGTATTCCATTAGGCTTTTGAGAAGTTCTGCAAAGCAGAAGTCAAAGACCATGACCTTGCCCTTAGGCAGAACCAGATGAGAACTCTCAGAACGGACCTGTCCTCCCATGTTTTTGCATCTGAGTTTAAGAACGAGCCTGGGAACCAAGTTGTCACTAACAGAAACCAAAATTTTATGCAGAATTTTTATTGTGTGGAGCTGAGGAATACTTTCTAACTACAGGCTTCACCCTTTGTACTTTCTATCATTTGCTTTTATACCTAGAGGATCATTTACTTTTATGCCTTGGGAGCCACTAACCAGTCAGTCCTCCAACTTCTAGCCTGCTGTTCATCTTCCAGTTCCCATCCTTGCTTTCTTTTTGGTTCTGCTGGAGAGAGTTAATCAGTTTATCAGTGGCTTGGTTACACTGAGTTAATTATCCTAGTTCCCTGACCACCTTCCTCCATCTCCTGAACTTTGTCGCACTCAGCTGATGTTTCTTGAACACCTACTATGTGCCAGACACTGTTCCATGTTCTGGGGGCAAAAGGGTGAACCGCATATACAGGGGTCCTGCACTAGCAGGGTATAGTATAGTGAGGAAGGAGAAGGTAGATATTCAACAGCCATCTAAAGAAAGTAATACATATTTTGGTTCATGCCACATAGAGAAGATGAGATGCTATGAGAGGCAAAAACAGGGGTGACCTATGCAAAATCAAGTGGTCAAGGAACTCAGCTCTAAGGCTGTGTCATTTAAATTGTCACCTGAGTAATGAGAGGGAGATAGGCAAGTGAAAAGAAAGGAAAGAAGCGGGGCATGGTGGGACGTGCCTGTAATCCCAGCTATTTAAGAGGCAGAGGCAAGTGGGTCACACGTTTGAGCCCAGTCTGGGTAACTGAGCAAGATTCTGTCTCAAAATAAAATTTAAAAAGGGAAGAATGGGGAGGTAGCTTAGAGATAGAGCACATGCCCAGTGTGCATGAAGCCTTGGGTTCAATCCCCAGCACTGAAGGAAAAAGAAAAGAGAGGGAAGAGTGTACCAGGCAGAAGGTGAAGTAAATGCAAAGGCCAAGCGTTAAGAAGGTCGACAAGGAGGACTTGAAAGAAAGCACAATGCACAATGGGGTTAACAGAAAAACAATGCTGACTTGTCCACATGTGGAATACTTTGTGCTGATATGTTCACATTACTATTAAGGTACTATTTGTCCACAAGGACAAACGCCTGTGATCAGCTGTTCAATGAGTGGTATCTGGAATGGCTAGTGTGATTCTACAGGTACTTTGTATCAGTTAGGACTCAGCTGCGAGTGCTAGAGAGCCAGTCAGAAGTTGCCTTGTTAGTTCACATATATGAAAAGTCCAGAGTGGCGCCACCATCAGGCCTGGCTGTATCAGGAATTCAAATGCTTTAGATCAGTGCTATTCAATAGAGCCAATGATGTCCAATCATGCAAGCTGTGTGCATCATTACTTCACCATGTAATCAACATAAAAATTATTAGTGAGGTACTTTACATTCCCTTTTCACAGTATGTCTTTGAAATTGAGTGTGTCTTTTATACCTATATCACATCTCAGCTTGTACTAGTAACATTTCAAGTGTTCAGTAGCTATGTGTGGCTAGTAACTACCATTTGGGGCTGTGCAGGTCAAGGCCTTAGGTCCTCTTAATTTCAGTACATATGAGAATGAGCTAGATTGTCTTCCTAGAAGGCTGAGCGAAAGTTTCTTTTCATCTCATTGACTGGCTGAGCCAGGTGTGGTGGTGCAAGCCTGTAATCCCAGTAGTTGGGAGGCTGAGACAGGAGGATCACAGGCTAGAGGCCAGCCTCAGCAACTTATAGAGAGATCCACAGCAATTCAGCAAGACCCTGTTTCAATAAATAAGTAAAAATGAAAAGGGGTGAGGGTGTAGCTCTGGGGTAGAACACTCCTGGGTTCAATCCCCAGTACTAAAAGGAAAAAAGTCATGTGATCACCTAGAACCAATATTGTGACTAGGAAGAAAGTGGTGCACCCAGTGATTTAGACCCAGATCACATGCTATACCCCAGGAGTGCAGGAGGGGGTAGGCCCCACCTGAACTCTATGTCTGGGATAGACATTTATATCCATTTATCTGACCTTGGGCAGTAGGAATTCTGTCCTCCCCATGTAGAAGAAGACTAGAAAGCAGACTGTTAATGGGTATTATCTCTGAGAAGTACAATTCTAAGTGTTATAAAGGGTAACATTTTTATTTCCTGCTTTATGTATTTTAGTTTCTTTCTACTAGTATATAATATTACATTTTTTATTTTTGTTTATAATGAGGAACACAAACTTGTTCCAAATGGGGTAATGAGCTAATACTAGGGTGATGAAACATCTTGGTTTGCGTGGATAATCCTGGCTGATGCCTGTACTATAGTGTAATTATTAGTAGAAACCCCCTCCTCTCCAAAGTGTTCCAGCATCAGAGGATATGATCATCCTATAAACACTGTAAATACTTGATGGGTACTGATATAGTTAATTCAGATCTTAAAATATCTTGAGATTGATAGAACTAATTGATAGAAATGCCTCAAAGCCCAGTAAATGATAAGCACACCTTCTATTTCTGCAACCTCAGGGAAGGAAGCATTCCAGGAGTTAATTTTTCTAACTGAAGCTTGCCCTTTAAACATCAAAATGTTTTAACATTTAACCACTGTCAATGGAAATATTATTCTGTTATATATTTTCCCAGCTTCTGAAGTGGAGGAGACCAAACATAATTGAACTACTTCTTGTTGACACAGGTTGAACTAGAGCTTTCAACTTGGTGGACAGAGCTCACTGGCATGTTGTGAATGGATTACAGGTGTGCGGAAATATGATCCATCCATCTCCACCTCGCAGGGAAGCCAAGTGGGAACTGGGGTGACAGAAGCCCCCCAGTTAGCTGCCTCTGGCTATTTCCCCCTACGTGTCATCTAAACAGATTCATCTTCTATATGTGCAACTTAACCGGCAAAGGATTGAGAAGCACTACTTATTGTTTTGTGTGATAATTCAGAGATTCTGGAAGGGTCACCTGCGGCGATTCTTCATCTTTTGGTCAGAGAGGGGGATTGACATTTATCTTTAGACTGAATTTCCCCAGATTGACTACTTCTTTGTTATTTGTAGCACTCTTTCTCTTTACTTTTCTGGTTAGGGTCATTGCTTATAATTATCTTTCCTATATAATCTTTTATTTTACACACTTGTTTTAGTTAGGTAAAATATGCTTGAGTCCGGCTTGACTCTCCTAGCTGAAGATTTGGTATTGGATGTTTATATTATTATCTTTTCAACTCATTTCTTAAATATACTCCAGATATCTAGATAACCTTAGCATGTCATGTTATGCTTCCTCATTAGAGTTGGCAGTTATCTTACAGACAGTTCTTAAGGATATATATGTATGTACATGCATATGTATGTATATATGTGTATATATATTCATATATACAGATTATAATTTCAGAAAGACTAAACTACTAAATGATAGTGTCATCATGCAGTATTATAGGGAAGAAGAGAAAGGACATTAGAGAATTGGGAAGAAGAGAAAGGACATTAGAGAATTAGGAAGAAGAGAAAGAACATTAGAGAATTATAAAGGATGAAATTCTCCAAAGAGTCCTAACAACAGAGCTTCAAAATACATGCTATGAACACTGATAGAAATGAAAAGTGAAATGAACATTTAACAATTATAGTTGAAAGCTTCAATGGGATTGAACCCAGGGGCATTCTACCTCTGAGCTACACCCCCAGCCCTATTTTTTATATTTTATTTTGAGACCGGGTCTCACGAAGTTGTGGAGGCCTCACTAAGTAGTTGAGGCTGGCCGCGAACCCAGATTCTCCGGTCTCCGCCTCCCAAGTACTGGGATTACGAGCGTGCGCCACCACACCCGGCTTATTCCTTATTTTGAAACAGGGTCTCACTAAGTTGTGGAGGCCTCACTAAGTAGCTGAGGCTGGCCACAAACCCGTGATCCTACAGTTTCAGCCTCCCAAGTACTGGGATTACAAGCGTGTTCCACCACGCCCAGCTTCTGGGATCTAATTCTATCATACAAAGTAGCTTCTATTTTTTTCAAATTTTGTATCATTCTTCAAAAGGCACTTCAGTCCCACCCAGCGGGAGTCCATTATTTAGAATATCACAATGGTATTTGGCATAGACTGGATGACCATAATTTTTTTTTTTTTACTATTGGAAAAGGAACTTTATAGCATGCTATGATTTACTGATCAATCATAACATCTATCTATTCTTTGTGGTATCTTTTCCTAAAAATAGAACAAATTTTAAATAAGGTATGATATTAGAAATAAAATAGTTGTTTTCAAATAGACAGCCACAGTCTGATACCATTTATTGAATCATACATTTTTTCCTCCACTAATTTAAAATTCAGCTTTTATGATTTACCTTCACATAGGAAACTATAGAAACAAATAGTTTCCTGCCTTCATTCGGTTCCGTCAGTCCATTTTGTATGTCTCTGCAATGTGCCACGCATGTTTTATCTACTATTATAGAAAATAGTAATTTTATCTGCTATTGTGTTTAAAGGATGTATTTATAGCTGATAAATTAAGTTCCCCTCTATTCTTCTTTCCCAATTTTCCTGGCCAATGGCTCCTCTACTGTTTTCTCTTGTCATTGGGCATTTCAACTTTAAAACAGTTTCTTATTATCACTTTAAATGTGGGTCTTGGGAAGAAGAGGAGATGATGGATTATCTCCCTGCCATCATGGGCCTCTCAGCCTATTTCTTTTATACTTTTTATTACTATTTATTTATTGGTATTGGGAATTGAACCCAGAGGCCTTCTACCTCCGAGCTACAACCCCAGACTGATTTTATTTCTTATTTGGAAAAAGGGTCTCACTAGGTTGCTGAGAGCCTCACTAAATTCTGAGGCTGTCCTTGAACCTGTGATCCTCCTGTCTCAGCCTCCCAAGTACTAGGATTACAAGCGTGCATGACCACACCCAGCTTACTTATCATTTATGAACTTTATTGCCAGGTACTTTACATAGACAGATTTTACTTAACTGTCTCCATTGAGATTTCCTAATTTTTTTGTTGAAATCATATGCAAATTCAATTCCAGACACATATACCTGAAAGATAGATAGATATATATTATACAATAATACTTTCTTATCTACAGGGATATGTTCCAAGACCCCCCAGAGGATGTCTGAAACCACAGATTGTATTGAATCCTATATATACTATGTTTATAAACATAAACATAGTTATATGTATATAAACACATATATGTGTGTTTTTCCATTTACATATATATAAACACAGTTACTATATAGGTATCTGTATATACTTATTATAAATTTAATCTATAAATTAGGCACAATAGAGGTTAATAACAATAATGTATAATAAAATAAAACATAACATACTATAATAAAAATTACACAAATGTAGTCTCTCTGTGTGTATCTGTCTATTTTATTTTGTGATGCTAGGGATTGGATTGAACCCAGGGGCATTCTACCTCCAAGCTATATCCCAGCCCGATTTTATTTTTTATTTTGAAACAGGGTCCCACTATAGTTGCTGAGGGCCTCACTAAGTCGCTGAGGTACTTTACATAGAGAGGTACTTTACATAGTACCTCAAACCTGTGATCCTCCCAAGTTCTGGCATTAAAGGCATGTGACACCATGCCTGGCTGTGTCTCTCTTTTGAAATCTGTGATTTTACTCTACTTGCCCTTCTTTTTCTTATTGACCATGGATAACTGAAATGGCAACAAGCCAAACTGCAGATATGGGGAGACGACTGTGTTCAAAATCATTTAAGTCTTAGCTTTAAAACTTTTGACAATTAAGTTAAATTTTACAACTACATTATCAATTATATACTTAATCTTACATTTTTCTGGCTTTATTCCTCATTACATTTTCTTATATAACATATCTTCTCTTTTCTAGAGTTCCTTATTCTGGCTTATTTTTCCCCTTGCCTTGAAGAAATCTCCAGAAAAATATTATTTTTAATTTTGATATAATTTCTGTGTTTTTGAACATATCTTTATTTTGTTGTCACATAAGAGGGGAATCATAGTTTGGCCGCTGGTAGAATTCTTGAGTTAGAATTCTATAAAGATTGTGCTGGTGTCTGAGCGTACGTAGCATTGCAGACTAGAAGTAGGAGGTCAGTCTGATTTAATTTCCTTTTACAAAGCCAGATTCCTCTGCCCTATGTTGAAGCTTGTGGTTGTTTGTCTTTGTTCTTGGGGGAGCAGACTGCATCTAGAAGTGTGTGTTCATTTTGTAATCCGGGTGCCCTGCATGGCTTGTGATCTGAGCCCTAAAAGTCTTTCTTCAGCTCAAAGGAATGGCCTTCTTTTGCTTCTTTGGTTGTTGCCTTCCCCTTTATTAATGATGTCATTTCTGTCTGGAAATCTTATTAGACTAATATTGGATATTCTGGATTTTCTATTATATTCTGTGTCTTATCTGATTATTCTCTTCTGTTGTGTGTTTGTGCACATGCACTTTTGTTTTTTGATGGCATCTCAGGAGGAGCTGGTGTGCTGATCTATTCAACCTCTGGCTCCTAGTTCTATTAGGAACAGAGCTCCCACTTTCCAAAGAAGCTGTGAAATAACTTCTCTGTCCAGCCATTCTGTGCAAAGAGAACTGGCCTCGTTCTTGATGTCCTTAATTTACCTCCATGTTGATGCCCGCGATCCTTGTCCAGTCTTGATCCTCTGAGCTTGGGATTTTCCAGGACCCTTTTCTGGAAATATGTACACTTATTTCTTGGGGTTCTATGCAGAATCATGAGTTTGTCAGCACAATCAGTCTTTCCTCACCTTACCCCATCAGCTTTGGATCTTCCTCTTGTTCCTCCAAATGTCTTCTTTTTTGCGGGCGTCTTTCTTTGGTTCCCAGCTTGAGCACTGATGCTTTGGTCATGTAAATGTTTTCTGAGGGAAGAATGAAAGGGAATAAATGTAGGTGTCCAATTTACCATTCCCCAAAGCAAAAGCCCAGTGCAGAACTAGCGGAGGGGATTGAAACACCATATAGATGGCTGGGCCACATGACTTCCAGCCTCCTCTAACTCTGGGAGGATTCTCTTTAGAGTAAAAAACAAAGTGAAAGTCTTGAGAAACAACATGTACACTAAAGGCCAGAGAGATAGGACTTAGTTCAGTCCGGAAACCAGAATGAAGTAAGACTTAAGTGCTGAATTCCGTTAAGCCCACCAGAGACATGGCAGGTGCAGGTACAAATGACTCCTGTGGCTCACCACCAAGACCATCTGACTCTCAAAAGTCGTGGCTTCATAATGCATTGCAAAGCTGGGTTAAGAGCCTCCTTTCTCAGAGGGTGAGGAGCTGTTCTCCTTACAGGGAAGAGGATGGACCCCAGTCACCTTCTGGATTCCCCAAGAGCCTTGAGATACTATGGTTCCACATAGGTGCATGTGATGCTAGAAGGGGAAGAGACAGCAGCAGCACATAGGCTCCCGTGGGTGGAAAATCTTGTTTCCAATCAGCTTTCTTGACCTTCCTTCCTTCCTTCCTTCCTTCCTTCCTTCCTCCCTCCCTCCCTCCCTCCTTTCCCTTTCCCTTTCCCTTTCCCTTTCCCTTCCCTTCCCTTCCCTTCCCTTCCCTTCCCTTCCCTTCCTTTCCTTTCCTTTCTTTTCCCTTTCTTTCCCTTCCTTCCTTCCTTCCTTCCTTCCTTCCTTCCTTCCTTC